>JAVXUO010002643.1:0-262116 GCA_033065855.1 Escallonia rubra
ATTTTCTTGTCAAGTATATCTAACCCAATCTCTTTATTCATTGCGTTATAATTGTTTGAGATTGTATAACTAGCATCTTTATTGAAGTATTACTTGATTTGATTGAGATTCACGATTAAATTCCCTATCATTTTTTAAGAACCCTACTCCCCCCCCCCCCCCCCGGGGTTGTTTTATTGGTTTTAGTTAATTATGCCACTACTAGCAATATCATTTCTTGCTTGGCATTTCTACTTTCAATTAAAAAAGTCCCACTAGTCCTACTAATGTTTGTGTCTAATTACAAATCTTCGATTGAACAATAGGTAAAGGCTCGATTTGAATTTTGAAGTGCATATTCCTTTTTACCTTTCTTAAAAGCCTTATCCAAAATGGAAATATTAGAATTACAAAGTAAAGATACACCTGCAAAGCTATTTGATTGATTGAAAAGGCCAAAATATATGAATTAATAAAATCAGGACTTAATCTTTGATTATCTTGCAAAGTTACACAATTGACTACATAAACAAAGGCAAAAAGAAAGAATAAACTAAGGCTAAAATTGTTGGTCGGCGTACTTGTGTCATCCTTCCTTCTTCATTTGATTTTTCATTATCGTTTCTTAACTTGAATTTGAGAATTTTAACTGCCAAAAACCGTCGACGGACATGTCCTTCATCGATTAACATGGCCAAATGCTCCCTTTTTTTTCTTTGTTGCTATCAACTTGCATGTTTGTTCATCAATAACCACTAATAACTGCCTTAAACTGTTGCCTAGTCACGTTGCTATAGTTTAGGCCATAACTTCCTTCTCATCAATTAATCGAAATTAAATTCTGAGACATGTGCTTTGCTCGTAATTGCTCTAACTTGTACACTCGTTTGATAATCGTTGATCAATCCTAAAATCAATTATTTTTGGTGCCAACATAAGGTAGTTACATGCTCATCACTATATTATCAACGCTAGGCTGACAACCGACAAACATAGATAAGGGTAGCAAGACCTTTGATTGTTATCATCGTGGCATGTTTTTTCAATTTTTGCTTCCACAACATCGTCAACCAAATTCTTGGAGAGAAAAAAAATTAAAAACCCCATATCCCCAATCCATCCATTCTGTGCACCGTGCCGCGCGCCCACTGCTGTTCAGCTCGCCGACGGCTGCTACTCCCATTGCCGCCTGCTGCTGCTGGTCCAGTTTCCACCGGCTGCTGCTACCATCGGCGCGGTCTCATTGCTACCGGCTGCTACCCTTACTGTCGACCACCACCAGGTTCGTTTCTCTCACTGTGATTGTTGTGCTAAGATTGTAGAATCGGTTTGTAGTATCTGACTTCTATTTTGAGTACTCATTGTCTAAAAAAAAGGCGCACACGCGCTCTGGGTACATTTATTTAGATGAATTATGTATGTCACGAGCTAATACCACATAAATGAAGTTTGTTGAAACTTGAAACCAAGATGTAGTAAATTGAAATCAAGTATGTACTGAGTAGACATCAGACAAAGAAGAAGGCGTTAAGGAGGAATCACTATCAGACATGGAGCCTATGGTTCCCTTTGAAGAAAGCATTGGTGCCTTGGCTGTTACTGTTGATGAAGATGATGGTGTCATATTCAAAGTACTTACTATTTCTCGTTGGATTTTACACTTTTTTCTAGCGTTTGAAGTTTGTTAAATTGCCGTATTTAGGAAAAAAAATTAAGTGATTTTATTGGTTTAGTGCAATAATATCTATTTATTTTTATTTTGCGCCTCTCTTTGAAAGGGTGTGCCCAGGCTCCAATATCCTTTGCGCCTTAGGTGCGCCTGCGCCTTTAAGAACAATGGGTGTATTAGAGTCATGCTATCTGAATAAAAACTTCGGCATGCTGAAATTTTAATTTTAGGGTGGAAATAATTATGGTTTATGTTTGATGTCATTTTTTAGTATAGGTACTGTGGTAATTTTGGGTGCAATTTTAATCATTATAGTGTCGTAGTTGTGGGTAACATATCAGGAAGTTTGAAACCAAAGAGTAATAAGGCATGCTAGAAGGAATTATGTATCTCTCAATTTTGGGCAAAATTGGAGATCACTTTGGGTAGATTTTTGGATATATGAATTTTCGCACAGAAGGGAAAGCTTCTTGTTAGTGGGGAACTTTGTTTCTATTTTGGGATATATTTTGCTAATTTATGAAGATTGAGTATTTATTTATGGAAGCCTTAGGGATGAGGTTATGTTCATTTTAAAACTCAAAATATTTATTTGTCCCATGAGACTACCATTGACGATTAGGTATCATCATGGTTGATAATGTTTGTACTAATTATGATTGTTGTCACGTACCCCTCTGTTTAACATGTAAACATTGACTTTAGTCGTTGTTTCCGTATCTTGACATGCAAAACAATACTTATTTACCTATGTTTCTTGCATGAGTCAACTTCAATCTTAGGAATTCAGAAAATGTGAACGGAGAAAATCCAGTGACACGGAGGGAGTAAGAGTGTGTGTCTTTTATGTATGTACTTTTGTATGCATGTCACAACGATTATAGGGCATTCTCGCTTCGTACCTGATTAATATGTCAAAAGTCTGTCAATTAGAGCTCGTGTGCAATCATCCTCTGCACTACCTATTTTTGTTGGTTGTCCAATTCTAAAGAGGGTGATAAAGGATCGACAAGCTAGATAAGGTAAGAGAAAGGAGAAGCATAAGCTTGAACCGTTTAAAGTGTATCAAGGGTGCCTGATTAATATGTCAAAAGTCCGTCAATTAGAGCTCGTGTGCAATCATCCTCTGCACTACCTATTTTTGTTGGTTGTCCAATTCTAAAGAGGGTGATAAAGGATCGACAAGCTAGATAAGGTAAGAGAAAGGAGAAGCATAAACTTGAACCGTTTAAAGTGTATCAAGGACGAGAATCAGGGGTAATTAGTGAAAGAAGATGAGGTAAAGAAATATTGTGAGGATACTTGGATAGGCTAGTTAACGGAGAATATGATGCTAATCTATACGAACTACATGACTTGTTTGGTGATACCAATCAGTGGTTTGGTACGTAGAAGTGAAACATCTGAAGTGAAAAGTGCAGGAACCTTTGAAAAGGATGGAAGGCTATAGGACAAACGATATCCAATACTGAGGTTTGGAGAAGCTTACTTGATGTGGGCATAGATTTGATGACTGTTGTCTAACAAATCTCGCGTTGTCTGAAAATGCTTTCGGAGTGGAAGAAAGCACTTTAACACCTATATATAAGAATACATGAGATATCTAAAGTTGCAACAGCTAGAGAGGCGATCAAGCTCACAAGCTTTTGGAGAGGGTATAATTAGAAGGGACTACAATATATGAGAATTAATTTGCTATAATGCCTGGGAGATCCGCTGTGGGAACTATTTTTAAAGTTCCAATGCAAATTATGTGGTGGGATCTATAGAGGAAAGGACTCAAAGGAGTGCCTATTAAGGTGATTTAAGGATATATGTGATGGAACAAGTACTAGTGTGAGAATAATCAATGGAATGACTAGGAGTTTGCAAGTACGATTGGATTTCACTAAGCGTTAGCTCTAAGCTTATATGTCTTTACTTTGGTTATAGACGAGCTTCCTTAGAATATATGGGACAAGGAAGGTCCCATGATGTACATTATAAGCAGATGGTACAGTTTTAATTCACGAGACTAGATATGACTAGACGTCGAGTTAGAGTTAGAGTTACTTAGAAGTACTTTAAAGTCCAAAAAGACTTAAGGTTAAGCAGACAAAGCTGAAGCACCTGGAATGCAATTTTAGTTACACTAGGAGGAGGTCTATGGAGAAAGTGATATGGGATGGTCAAACAGTACCTAAGAAATATATCTTTATATATCTTGGAACACTAATGCACATGGAGGGAGAGCTTGACAAGGATTTGCCTCTTAAGATAAGAGCGTGTAGGATAAAGTGGAGGTCTGTTTCTGTTGTGCTCAGTGATTGTAACATTCCTCTTAATTTGAAGGGAATCTTGTATGGGATGACAGCGAGAGCAACAACGTTGTATGGTCTTAGAATGTTGGGCAACTAAGAAACACGACACACATACAATAAGTGTAGCCAAAAAGGAAATGCTTAGGTGGATGTGCAGCCAAGAAAAGAGTGATAGAATAAGAAATGAGGATATCTGCAACAAAGACAGGGTGGCGCAAAATGAGGAAAAGACGAGGGAGCTTCAGTTGAGATGCTTCGTCATATCCAACGTAGGCCTATAGATGCCCCAGTAAGAAGTGGTTTATGCCAAGTTCATGGTGTAAGACGAAGTAGGGGTAAAATGATGATAACTTGGGGAGGTATAGTGTAAAAGACTTGAATGCCTGGAATTTATCAGAGAACATGCCCTTTGATGCCTGTGGAATGGAAGAAAAGGATTCATGTAGCTGAACAGCTTGGGACAAACGCTTGGATAATGATGATGATGATGAGGAAGAGGAAGAGGAGTGGTCTAAATGAGGTCAGTTGCTAAATGCAAAGTCTTATCATTGGATACTACTAAGTATTCTGAGTCCCACAAGGTTTTGAAACTCTCGCCACATCATTATGCTTTGTATTCCTTAAGGGAAGGGGATCTTGAAACACCATTCGTGTAGCAATTCACTTGTTTATGATCTGCTAATAAGTCGTATTTTACTTGTAGGAGAGTATATAGTTACTGAAGAACTCCAGTTCAGAGCCGTTGAGATTTCCACATAACACGCGTAAGAAATTTTGCCTACTGATTGCACAACATAGTAAGTAAAATTTTGTGGTACTTTGGAAAAGTAAAAAATGGCAGTTGAGTGTCTCTTGCCTGTTCATCCAAGTAGATTTTTGTTGGATTGGTTTCGTTTTCTTGCTTCTTTGGCAGGTGTTAATGTTGGGAGATCTGTAAAAAAATGAGCACTGCTGCATGTTTGTTAGTTGAAACTATATGCTCTTGCATAATGTCACTTAAAACAAACTGTAATTGATGAATATTGAGCATTTGAAACTTAAAAATCATCAGCCCCTATGCCATTCTTACTCATACATATAGCTCTAGACGTGTAGATACTCTATAAACGTTTAAATGCATAGGTGCCCAACTTCAGTTGCGCCTTCCAGCCTTTGTAATTTGCATGCACACTTTTTGTAGGTCTTCATCTTTATTTCCCCTTATGCAACTTTTGTCAACTTCCAGTTTGGCAAGTTAAATGTGAGCTATTTGCGCGAAAAACATAAAATATCAATCTGTATATGCTTCTGATTTCAGGAATGCACTGTGGCTGTAGTCATTCCCAGTTTGGCGCTACACTTCTGTCGAATAGTAGAGGATGGAATCTACCTAATAAAATGGAAATATTGACATGCAGACTACGTCCGGGCATTGGTCTGCTTGACTCTTTGAAGGTATGCCATGTTTAAAGTCGCCTTGTCTCACATGCACTAAGTGGCTTGCTGGTTATTGCAACTTAAGACCGAATGTTGTTTATCTGGAGTAAAATGTGGGTTAACTAAATTAGTGTAAATCCTTCACTAGCAAGGAACAACTCCAGCAATTTCTTAGTGGTGTTTTGGTAAGAAAATGACGAAACTGTCCCCTGAATTATACAAGTTTTTGCTGGCCAGTCCGCTTAATACTCGCGTCGACTCATAAGTCCCTGTAATTGCACTTTCAGTTACAAATCAGTCCAAAAGCTAACTTCCATTCAAAAACCACCGTTAAGTGATCATGTGAAAGTGCATTTACGCAGGTTGACCAGCAAAAAGACGTATACTTCAAGGACCCTTTGGTAATGTGATTTAAATTGATAATTCCATTGATTGGTTCTGCCTATACTCGTGGCCTAAAAGGTGTTTCTTGGGGTAGGGTAGTACTAGTTAAAATCAAAATCTTTCTTTCTTTAGTTGTTAAAAGCATGTCCAGAAAGTCCGTTGAACCCCACATGCAGCACCTCGCCTAGGGCTAGGCAATGCCCCTTAGAGAAAGCACATGATTTTTGCAGATAGCCCAAGGTGCAAAGACCTTTTGAGGCGTGCTTTGTTCTGGCGGGCGCATTTACTAGGCTCTTCTCCGTTACATTTTCCGCCTAACTTCCGATAATGCGGTGTGAGATCTCAGACACATATGAACTTTATAGGTCGAGATGGTGCCGGCTGATAAAAGGTCTTTAGAGCTTCTAACTATGGTTACCTGGTAGTTAGAAGGATTAACAGTTATCCCCTGTCGACGTTTACAATTCATACAGGCTAAGCGCAAGGAGTCTTAGAGTCTCGACACTGGCTAACGGAAAAAGAACGGCAAAGGAGTAGTTGTTAGAAGACCCCCAGAACTGTACACAGCGCTTTTCAAAACAAAAATAGGAAAGTGGTTTGTTTTTTCTAAGTCACTCTGCGAATACGGTTTCTGTCTACGAGCGCCTGTCTGACTGCGTGTGCTTATTAGATCGCTTGGGGTTCTATGTTGGGCCCACTCTTTGTCACCTTAGGGAAATGGACTTATCGGCTGTGTTTCTGGCCTTGAATTAGCATCAGTACCTTATTTTCAGGTTCAAATGAGCTAGCTTTATCTGCTTTCTAAGGTGTGAAAAGCCCTTCTCAAATCTCTCATCTCCTGGTCCTAGCAAGCATCGCAATGGAACCTGGTTCCGGTGGAGGAGAAGCTGCTCTTAGTTAGAGTAGGCTCCTACCCACAATCAATTTTTTCTCATTCATAGAACACGTGAAGAACCACTATTGGAACCTTCCACTTTGCCTCTGTTCGATATGACACCAAATCACCAGCGTTATTCAAACAAGTACCATGAGATTATTAAAAAATTTTAAAGACTCTTGCGATGATGGTGTTTGCAATCCATATTTTTTACGTGTAAAGATAAACCACATAGGTATTAGAAAGAGATTTGAAAAAGATAGGGCAGGATTGTGCTACTGTGGCTTGGTGAGTAGTGCCGAGAACTTTGCAGGTGGTAGTCGTGGAGGCAGAGACGTACAGAAAAGAAAGCCAACGAGAAACTGATTTCATTTATTTAAATTATTAAACGAGATGGCAAGATCTTATCAATCAATGCTAAAAAGTCGCAATGTGCCAGTGATGTAGACGGGAAATTGGGTAGAACAGGTAAGGGAGGGGCTCCTAGTTGTAGGCACACTAACATATAAAACCAGCATCTTTTATGACCTTTAGAAATTTGTGGACGAAAAAGATGCACAAAACAATGACCACACAAGATGTAATTATAAGAACAAAAGCACTCACTTTTGTGCCTAGGGCCTGCAGCAATCTTTTCGGCCTTTGCTGCTTCATGCCCATGCCAGTTTCTTTTTATTGACAGTCTTTTCGAAGAAGAATAAGGAGAAGAATAGGGGGAGAAGAAGAGGAAGAAGAGAAGAAGAATATGTTTGTCTAGCATTCTTAGGATATGTAACTTCTATCTTGGGTGCCTTCCTCGTTTTACCCTTTGAACATGTGTTAGATCTTGGATGCTTTCTGTTGTCCTCCATTTATTTCTTTTTAGGCCTTGTGTTTAAATGATGAGTGGGAACTGTTGTATTTATGGAGGTACAGCTGGATCTGTTGGTGTTGATGGATTAGTTTCTCTTTGATCTAGTGCAGAACTGCCCTCTGCACTTTGCCCCTAGGCTCCAGGTACCCTTTGCGCTTTACGAGCTCCATTAACTCAAAGATCTACGTCAAATGCGTTGCAAAATAATACGTCAAGCTTATGTATTGGACATTGGCTCAGTTTTTGTTATGAGACATCTAAGAGGCATGCAAAGACGCCTAATATATGCAACTTGTCGGGTGGTCAATCTCATAAACAGTTAGCATTTTTTCTTCTCTGTTTAGTTCGTTTAACAGGCGCGAAGGGCTTCTACAGTATAGGCTGAAGGCAAGGCTCACATTATCGAAAAAAGTCGCAGAAAATTAAGAGTAATTAAAAACTCCCGTTAAAACATCATGTTATTGTAAATTATTGACATTTTATTGCAAATTTGAGCAATATAGTCACGAATAAATAGCATTTTGTGGCAAAATTAACGAAGCCAATGTGTACAAACTAAGTAATTTCCTATTTCGTTTGGGGTTTTCTCAAACACCTCTAAAATGTGTCGGGGAAATTGGTTAAGATAGAGAGGGAAGCTGATTAAAGGGTCTTGGGAAAGAGGACATTTAACTACTATGTAATCATATGTAATGTTTATGTCTTGGCTCTTTATTGTTGTCTATTTAGGCATCACATTTTTTGCCACAGTTTCTTGTTTTGATTCTATTGCAGAAGTGATTGGATGATTATTGATTATGTGAATGTGGGCCTCTTAATATGACCTTCCTTCCTGTTTCCACAACACCTGCAATTTTTTTTTTCTTCTTCTTTGGGATTCTGTTCTTTTTTTCTTAATCTGAACCGTTGTCATGATTTTAGTAAGAATGCTGTACTATGAAGCAATGCTGGACCATTTCAGTTTAAGTTTCTGGTTGCTTGACCTCTTCAGTCAGCCTCGTTCTGCTTCGAACTATATTTCATTTCAGAATGTTCGATTCCGAATACTTTGATCTCTAGGCATAACTTTTACACGTCCGGGGGGTAACAAGAACTGATATAGCAGTTTGTAGTATGTAACAGGAATATAAGTCTGACTAATGGTTTTTTTTCCATCACTGTTGTATTTGTTAATTAAAAGTTGGGCCATGTTCGACTGTTTCCGAATGGAATTAGAAGCACAGTGAGGCAAAGTTAAATTTAGAGTACTTTATCCAGCATGCTAACTTTCTTATGCCTCTTTGCCGACCCTGCTTTGGAAAAGAAAGGACTAGCTTAGCTTCGGAGGGACTTTCTTATGGTGGTCGCGGAGATGGCTTCTAAATGACCTTCCGGAGGTAAAGATGGTTACCGTCCTATTGCGGCAGGTGGTTTTAGTTATCTCCTCACTGAGGCGATTTCAGGTTCTTCTTTGGAAATTGTGGTGGTTTGGTGGCAAGAGGCTGTGTATGAAGAGAACAGTTTAGTTTGCCTTGCATAGGAGGGTTGTGTATCTCATGAACATACAGAGAAGCATTAAAAGGATTTCGTACACTTTTCTAAAACAATCTATCCTGCAGTCGCGATTGGTTGAAAGACTGCAGGGTTAGCTTGGGCAACGAAATGCAATTTCCTGGTTGGAGAATGCTGTGGAGAATGCCGCAGCTTATATTAGTGTGTCGTTGTTACTTGGTAGGCCATTCATGAATCTTCATGTCTGATATTTAATTTCACGCTACAACACTTAGTCGGGTCCTCCCATTTGATGTTGCATATTCAGTACCTTAATGTAATTTTTTTGTCATACTAGCAACGCACTTTGATATGTAAATCCTCCTTAATCCTTAAAATAACTGCCCTCCTAAATTTATTTATTTATTCCTCTCTATGAATTGGACAATGGTGTTTTCTATTGTTTTGTTTTTGATCTAATTTTGTGAATGATTTAGTAACTTTGTATGCTTTTGCAGTATGCTGGCAGTACGTTCAGACTTGAACCAAAGTTGAGAATTGCATTACAAGATCCATGTCAGCCTTCCTCTTTGCGTGTTAGATGCAATGATCCTCAAAATGCTGATTTTCCTCGGTACTATTCGAAGAAAGAGAAGAAGCCCTTCCCAATACCTATTGTGGAGTTACGACGAGCTGCTAGGGAGAGGCTGAAGAACAGGAAAGACCAACCTAAAAGAAGGGTTCCTCCACCAAAGAATGGACTGGTGGTTAAAAGATTAATTCCTGTTGCTTATGGCGTGTTTAATGCAAGAGTGACATTGATTAACAACCTCAAGAAGCTACTGAAAATGGTACCTGTTCTTGCCTGCAGGTAAATCTCTGTCTAGTTCTTCCATTAACGCTTTGGCTAAGGGAAAAAACTAATCTTGGGAGCTGTGCGCGCTGGAAACCAATGTCCTTGCTAGAGTTAGAATATTGCCAAAATCCATGTCCTAGTTTTGAAGTAAAATTGCATTTTGAGTCTCTAAAGGTTCACATAAGTCCCAAAAGAGCAGATAGTAAAGTTTTTCTGGGCCATTCTGTCATTAAGATCTTAGCTGATTTTTATTGGTAATGTGCCTGAAGGGGACATGCTTGTAGAGATGTCCAAGTGACCGATGTACCACTACACTTTTGCAGGTGGTGTAATGAAATCCACGTGGGACCCATTGGGCATCCCTTCAAGTCATGTAGAGGCCAAAATGCTTCCATCCGCAAGGGCCATCATGAATGGGCAGATGCAGTTGTTGAAGACATATTGGTGCAGGTCGAAGCCTACCACCTCTTTGATCGTCTGGGAATGCGTATTCCTCATGCAGAGAGATTTTCAATCGCTCGAGTTCCAGCGGTTGTTGAGCTATGTGTCCAGGCTGGGGCTGATTTACCTGAATTCCCCACGAAGAGAAGAAGAAAACCAGTCATTCGCATTGCAAAAAGTGAATTCGTTGATGCAGATGAAAGTGAATTACCTGACCTTGAGCCAGAATGTTCAAAGATACCCTTAATAGCTGAAATACCCAATGCTGAAATCGTGCCCCCGTCCAATGCAGAAGCGACAGCCCTCCTTGCTGAGGAAACACTTCAAGCATGGGAGAAAATGAGGGGAGGAGCTAATAAGTTGATGAAGATGTACCCAGTGCGAGTTTGTGGCTATTGTCCAGAGGTTCACGTGGGCCCTTCTGGTCACAAAGCGCAGAATTGCGGGGCCCACAAACACCAGCAGCGGAATGGTCAGCATGGGTGGCAGACGGCAGTGCTTGATGACTTGATACCGCCAAGATATGTGTGGCATGTTCCTGATTTGGCTGAACCAGTGTTGAAGCGGGAGCTTAGGAATTTCTATGGCCAGGCCCCTGCTGTGGTGGAAATTTGCGTGCAGGGTGGTGCTGTGGTGCCTGAGCAGTACAAGCCAACGATGAGGTTGGACGTAGGGATTCCTATAGATGTTAGAGAAGCTGAAATGGTTGTTTAGCCACATCCTCTCTTTGTAAGTGTGAAGGGTATGTAGAATTTTGTAATCAAACACTTGTCCACCAAGAAGAAATGAAAGCAATTGATTTTCTTTTTCTGTTTTCTCCACGGGAAAATTAGGAAAAAGTAGAAATTGGGGTTAACTATTAGTTTATGGTGGTTATTGTTTGTAAAATTAAGAAAGAGTGGGTTGTTTTCTAAAAACTTCTGAACAAGGGATTTTTCAAATTCTCACATTTTATGTACCCAAACTACACCTCATATAATTTTGCAAGAGACAAAATTGCCCTTGTCTAATTCTTTTCTTCCATCTTGTTGACCATCTCCATCATTGACCCGTGTTTCATCTTCCCCATCAATCCCAAATCAGGTTCCCTTCAATTACATGCCCTCCCCTCTACCCTCCCCCCACCCCACCCATTTCCACTCAGATTTCTCTCAAAGTACGTACACCCTTTTCCCCCAAACACAAATGCCTGCTCACACCCCTTAACACAGTATTGATTTAACAAAGTTTTGATTCAAGCATGAATCTTAAGTAGCGGGAGATATTGACGATTGAGTTGAAATGGCGTGTCAATCTAAGGACACGTGCTAAAATGGAGCAACGTAATGTTTCGGTGATGCACATCTCTTCATTAAAACTTATGGTACGTACTCTACAGGACTCGATAAAACATCGATGAGGTAAGTTTCCGTACAGTCTTTTGCAATCACTGTGCAATATATTTGGTGTAAGCGTGACAAATAGTGGGGGTGTGTCACATAGAGATGTTATGAGATTCACATATTAATAGCAAAATAAACTAGCTGGGTTAGATGATATATGAAGTTCCATGGTCAAAGGTATGACATCAAAAAATTAGAATTTTTAGAAAACATGAATTGCATGTTATCTCATAATTCTTTAAGTTTCTTCTATGTATTAATACGGAGAAAACTGATCAAGCATTAGTGCTGCTTTTGGCTGATGCTGTATGATGATCATATGGAGATCACTTATTTGGTAGTTGATGTCATTATAAGGAGTTACTCAGAAACATTCTACCAGTGAACTTGAGTATGGCATGAGTATTGCGTTGAACTGTTATTAACATTGGCATTTGTAAGCTTTAAAATGTATTTAGATGCTCCATTCAATGTAACTTTTTCACGGCTCTTAATTTTTCTTTTATGGGCATTTTAATGAAATGAGGTGAGTAAGTTTAATGTCAAAACATTTGAGTTAAGGAGCAAGGTGCGGTGCAAGCATACTCCAATTTGATCTCATGTATATATAATGTCCAAGTGTTTTTTACGTGGGAAACATGAAAGATGAATAAAGGACAAGTTCCTTTGAGCTTTGCAGAAGTAATATGTCAATATGACATTATATCTCCGTATGGCATTACTCATATAGCTATAACCTCATGCTTCCCTATATCCTACTTGTGCTATATTAAATTGAGCAAGTTTAGATTAAGTTGTCTGGCTTCACAAGAGATTGAAATGTGGACAGCTGAACACATGAAACTAGGAGCTTTCATCTTTGCTTTATTCTTTGAGCTAGTCGGAATAGAGCTACAGTTTACAAAAAGTTTTATAAGAAGAGGTCTTTGCCACTAACTTGTAAAGCCCCCTTGTATAGCCAGTGATAGATATTTGTATACTTGCACAAACACGCTCGCGCGCGCTCGCACACACACAGAGACTTGAATCCTCCCCTGAAGCTGTTAAAAACTAAAGCAATAAGAAGGGATTTCAGTTTCACGCATTTCGTCCTAAAGATTAAATCTGAAGCTCGGACATTTGTTGGTGTCGTATTGGCTTTCTTCCTTTGACTCTCCTATTGAAGCTTCAAGCTTGAATATGTAAAGGTACTCCTTTAATATTGGTACTATCTTTCTTTACATCTCGCATTATTTGAAGATCTTTTTGTTTCCAGAGTGGTGGTGTTTAATCTCCCCTTTGTGGCAATCAATATTGACTTAGGGTTATTCGGGTATAAATGTGTGTATATTTTTGTTGGACTTTTAATCCGATGCATCTCATGCGTGTAATTGTTGTACTGTTGTGTCTTTGTTTGTTCATTTGAAAGTTTATTAATCAAGAATCTTATACTTACAATGAGTGACGTAGTTCAAATACACATATGTTCATTTTTATTTTATTTTTGTTAACTTTTAATACTTTATTGTCTCTTCATGCAATATGTTTACTAATGCGCTTCAGTGTCTCTATAGACCTCACAGCATCGATTATCTGTAAATAGTAAGAATTTATCACAAGGGATGGCATATCCATCAAGTATTTTCTAAAACTTGAAGTGCAATCAAGCTTGAATGAAATACTCTTGCCTTTATTTGTTAATATGGTGGATGGGGCAGAAGAGCTGGGTGTCGGGTACTTTCATCATAAGCTCAAAACGATCAATGTGATTTGCATCTTTGGTCATGAGTATTAGATGTAACTTGTAAAGCATATGTTGAAAAAGGCAGTGAATCAAAATACACTATTGTTGTTTTATGATGACCCTTGTAATAATCAAATATTGTAGAAGGATACTTTCATAGGTGATGGTCACTTATTTAGATTTTGCTTTGCGGGCAATATGATTTAAAAGTTAGAGTATTAGCAGCTCAGAGTTGATGCTTGAGCTCTGCCCTATTCAGTACATTTGATAGAGGTACAAAAGTAGTCCAATATCTCGTGCAGCCAATGGAGTTACTATGAAAGCAGCTGATGCAATCACCAATCTTGCTCGTGAGAATAGCACCATCAAAACCTATGTTAAGTTTGTCCTTATGGCACGTTTGGAGCTACCATTTGATTATCATGTCGCTGTTTTCACATTACTTTTGCATATTCAGGATTGAAGGTGGTATCTCCTTTGGTTGAATTGCTCGAGTTCAATGACTCAAATTTGTAGAGAGTCTTGCTTTTAAAATAATGGAAATAAAAACAAAGTTGGTGGCTATTTTAATGAATGGAATTATTTGGGATGATGTCATGCACTATGAAGTTGTTGCCTCTTGTCTAAACTTTCTTCAACTTTCACGTATCTGAACTTATATCCTCTGTGCATACCTATTCATTTTGTTTCAGTTCTTTCAGGTTGGAGTAAACGGGAATTAGGTTCACTCATCCCCAACTATTAAAATAGAATTTCTTCTTGTTGAAGCTCTCTAACCTGTAATTGGATTACTTAGTAGCTGATGCCAAGTTGGTACGCAATTGGATTTGCAAGGTCTATCTTGGAAGCAACGATCTGCAGACCTTGTAGTCTCTAAGCAATGTTCATGAATTTCTCAGAGTTAAGAAACTTGTAATTTAGTTCGGATTTGTGTGATGTAAACTACAATTTTAGTAAATATAACATTTTGATGCGTCGGATATAACAAATACCAATTAATGTTCTACATGACTCAGCTCTTGTTTATACTACTTTACATTTATCTTTTTCACATGTTATAAGAAACCTATCTAGGGATTAGTTTTATCTTGACATGTCTAATTAAGACGACAAATAATTCCTAAGATTGTGTTGTGAGATTCTCGATTTATAATTAAGTGAAATCAACAATAGTGAAAAACTTGAATGACAGAAGACTTGTTTTTAGTCAAGTCTTCTAGTTGTTGCGAAAGTTCAATTGTAATAAACTTTTTAGAGTTGTTGAGGAGAAAATGATCCACGTCGGAGTGTGTTTACCGATCAATCATAGAGAACGGTATAGAGGCGCGGTCTAGGTGGTGAAACTAGTCAGTTTCTGCGAAAAAACACAAGTTGTTTTCTGCAAAAGTGCATGTCGGATTATGCCGTTGACCCAGTTTTGTTCTGCAGAAATTATGGGAGGGCACAAGCACTGCTTTTGCTTCGGTGGGACTCCTAAAAAAAAGGAACTTCACATGCAAATACATTTTCCCCGACTAAGGCGGTTGGGACTGAAGAAACGGATGCGGTATGGCCATTTCGTAATGAAAAACACTACATTCTGTCACCTTTCACTTAGGCAACCTTTTATCTGCCAAAATTTACACGTAGATGTTGAGGAGAAAATGATCCGCTTCGGAGTGTGTTTACCGATCCATCATAGAGGAACGGTGTAAAAGTGCGGTCTAAGTGAAACTAGTCGGTTTCTGCGGAAACACAAGTCTTAATCTGCAAAAGTGCATGTCGATTTCTGCCGATGCCCTAGTCTTTTTATGCAGAAATTACCGGAGATTGGAGGGGGAGGGGGGGGGGGGGGGCACAACCATTTCTTTTGCTTCAGTTAGAGTCCTCAAAAAAGAGGAACTTCACATGTAAATACACTTTCCCTTGCTAAGGGGTCTCCAACTTGAAGAAACAGATGTGGTTTAGCCGTTTGGTAATGAAAAGTACTGCGTTTTGTCACCTCACTTAGGCCTCATTTTATCGGGCCAAATATACACGTAGTTATTAAGGAGAAAATGATCCGCTTCGGAGTTTGTTTACCGATCAATCATATAGGAACGGTGTAAAAGCGCGGTCTAAGTGAAACTAGTCGGTTTCTACGGAAACACAAGTCTTGTTATGCAAAAGTGCATGTTGATTTCCGCCGATGCCCCAGTCTTTTTACGCAGAAATTACCAGCGATAGGGGTGGGGGGGGGGGGGCACAAGCACTTCTTTTGTTTCTGTGGGACTCCTAAAAAAAGAGGAACTCAACATGTAAATACACTTTCCCTTGCTAAGGGGTCTCCAATTTGAGGAAACAGATGTGGTTTAGCCGTTTGGTAATGAAAAGCACCGCGTTTTGTAACCTCACTTAGGCCGCATTTTATTGGCCCAAATATACACGTAGTTGTTAAGGAGAAAATGATCAACTTCGGAGTGTGTTTACCGATCAATCATAGAGGAACGGTGTAAAAGCATGGTCTAAGTGAAACTAGTCGGTTTCTGCGGAAACACAAGTGTTGTTCTACAAAAGTACATGTCGATTTCTGCCGATGCCCCAGTCTTTTTATGCAGAAATTACCGGGGATTGGAGGGGGAGGGGGGGGGGGGGGGCACAAGCATTTCTTTTGCTTCGATGAGACTCCTAAAAAAAGAGAAACTTCACATGTAAATACACTTTCCCTTGCTAAGGGGTCTCCAACTTGAAGAAACATATGTGGTTTAGCCGTTTGGTAATGAAAAGCACCGCGTTTTGTCACCTCACTTAGGCCGCATTTTATCAGCCCAAATATACACGTAGTTGTTAAGGAGAAAATGATCCACTTCAGAGTGTGTTTACCGATCAATCATAGAGGAACGGTGTAAAAGCATGGTCTAAGTGAAACTAGTCGGTTTTTGCGGAAACACAAGTTCTGTTATGCAAAAGTGCATGTCGATTTCTGCCGATGCCCGAGTCTTTTTATGCAGAAATTACCGGGGATTGGAGGGGGAGAGGGGCATAATAATTTCTTTTGCTTCGGTGAGACTCCTCAAAAAAGAGGAACTTCACATGTAAATACACTTTCCCTTGCTAAGGGGTCTCCAACTTGAAGAAACATATGTGGTTTAGCCGTTTGGTAATAAAAAGTACCGCGTTTTGTCACCTCACTTAGGCCTCATTTTATCGGGCCAAATATACACGTAGTTATTAAGGAGAAAATGATCCGCTTCGAAGTTTTTTTACCGATCAATCATAGAGGAACGGTGTAAAAGCGCGGTCGAAGTGAAAGTAGTCGGTTTCTACAGAAAACAAGTCTTGTTATGCAAAATTGCTTGTTGATTTCTGCCGATGCCCCAGTCTTTTTACGCAGAAATTACCGAGGATGGGGGGCACAAGCACTTCATTTGCTTATGTGGGACTCCTAAAAAAATGAGGAACTCCACATGTAAATACACTTTCCCTTGCTAAGGGGTCACCAACTTGAGGAAACAAATGCGGTTTAGCCGTTTGGTAATGAAAAGCACCGCGTTTTGTCACCTCACTTAGCGGCCATTTTATCGGCCCAAATATACACGTAGTTGTTAAAGAGAAAATGATCCACTTCGGAGTGTGTTTACCGATCAATCATAGAGGAACGGTGTAAAAGCATGGTCTAAGTGAAACTAGTCGGTTTCTGCGAAAACACAAGTCTTGTTCTGCAAAAGTGCATGTCAATTTCTGTCGATGCCCCGGTCTTTTTATGCAGAAATTACCGGGGATGGAGGGGGAGGGGGGGGGGGGGGGCACAAGCATTTCTTTTGCTTCGGTGAGACTCCTCAAAAAAGAGGAACTTCACATGTAAATACACTTTCCCTTGCTAAGGGGTCTCCAACTTGAAGAAACAGATGTGGTTTAGCCGTTTGGTAATGAAAAGTACCGTGTTTTGTCACCTCACTTAGACCTCATTTTATCGGGCCAAATATACACGTAGTTATTAAGGTGAAAATGATCCGCTTCGGAGTTTGTTTACCGATCAATCATAGAGGAACGCTGTAAAAGCGCGGTCTATGTGAAACTAGTCGGTTTCTACGGAAATACAAGTCTTGTTATGCAAAAGTGCATGTTGATTTCTGCCGATGCCCCAGTTTTTTTACGCAGAAATTACCAGGGATGGGGGGCACAAGCACTTCTTTTGCTCCTGTGGGACTCCTAAAAAAAGAGGAACTCCACATGTAAATACACTTTCCCTTGCTAAGGGGTCACCAACTTGAGGAAACAGATGTGGTTTAGCCGTTTGGTAATGAAAAGCACCGCGTTTTGTCACCTCACTTAGGCCGCATTTTATCGGACCAAATATACACGTAGTTGTTAAGGAGAAAATGATCAACTTCGGAGTGTGTTTACCGATCAATCATAGAGGAACGATGTAAAAGCATGGTCTAAGTGAAACTAGTCGGTTTCTGCGGAAACACAAGTCTTGTTATGCAAAAGTGCATGTCGATTTCTGCCGATTCCTCAGTCTTTTTACGTAGAAATTACCGGGGATGGGGGGGCACAAGCACTTCTTTTGCTTCTGTGGGACTCCTAAAAAAGGTAGAACTCCACATGTAAATACACTTTCCCTTGCTAAGGGGTTTCCAACTTGAAGAAACAGATGTGGTTTAGCCGTTTGGTAATGAAAAGCACCGCGTTTTGTCACCTCACTTAGGCCTCATTTTATTGGCCCAAATATACACGTAGTTGTTAAGGAGAAAATGATCCACTTCGGAGTGTGTTTACCAATCAATCATAGAGAAACGGTGTAAAAGTGCGGTTTGGGTGAAACTAGTCAGTTTCTGCGGAAACACAAGTCATTTTATGCAAAAGTGCATGTCGAATTTTACTGTCGCCCCAGTCTTGTTATGCAGAAATTACGGGAGGGCACAAGCGCTGCTTTTGCTTATGTGGGATGCCTAAAAATTAGACCTGGCAAAATGTTGTCCGTACCCGTTACCCGGTCCAAAATGCCGGGTATGGGTAGTTATTTTCACTACCCGCAGAAATCTGACCTGTACCCGAACCGACCCGTAATTTTCGGGTAGGTTCGGGTCGGATTTCGGGTAACCCGAAATTACCCGTTATTTTTGAAGTATATAAGGGAAAAATTATGTGCCCTAAATTCGTTTCTCACTCTCAGTTCTCACGCCGTCCCAAGCCAACACGGCAACAATCCATCTATCGGCGACAGAGCCCTCCATCATCGCTCATCTCAGATCTGCCGGCTACAGATCGTGAACTCGTCGAACGGCAACCCATCTCACACGACTCACGAGACGGTGCGACGCCATATCGGCAGATCCAAACCGACCGACCACTGCCGTAGTAGCGTCGACAGCCGATATTCAAGCCGTAGCAGCACGCACATCGACCACCGCCGTTGGCCTCTGTCAGTCCACCGCCGATGTTCATGCCGTACGCCACGGAACTCCACCTGGAAGGTTGGTTAATCGATCTCTCAAAGTCAGTAGTGATAGCTATGTTCCTATTCTATCCTCCTCCTAAGTAGTGATAGCTATGTTCCTGTTCTATCCTCCTCCTAAGTAGACTCAAATGTTGTATCACTTTCATTGCAATTTCATACATCTGTGATCTGTGATCTGTGATCTGTGCATACGCCATAGTCCATACGGTATATAGTATATACCTGTATCTTTTCATTATTTTGTGCGCAGAAGACTGATTTAATGGACTGATATTGGGTTTAATCTAATAGACTGGTCATGTCATTTCATTGCCAAAACGAGCATGGACATCTCTGTATGACTGTATATATGATTATGAATAATTGAATATTGAATTGGTAGACATATGTACTGAATTGGTGATCTAATTTTGTGTGAAAAGAAGAGTCTGTCTTCTCTTGGGCTGCATATTTGTGTTCAGAATTTGTGTTCAGTACATTTTCTTCGTGTGTTTTGTGTGCTCTGCATTTTATACTTGTAGATGTAGGAGGTTCACGTGGATGATTTATTTTTTTTGTTGTGGCTTTAAAATTAGTTTAACTGGAAGGATTTAGCATTTAGTGGTTGAACTTACAGGGGTTTGGAATGTTTTCTATTTTACTTATGATCCATTATTTGAATCAGATATGGTTTAGGTTAAAATCATGTACTACATAGATACCATCAGTTCTGAAATGTTCTGTAATTATACATTTTTTAGTACATGTTCATGTCAAGTATATTGGCTGCAATGGAGTTTCCTGTCAACTTGTCAAGTATATTGATGTATGATTCAAGTATATTGATGTGGCGGATGGAAGGTGGATTTGGATTTGGGCAGTATTATGGATTTGTGGTGGATGTTATTATTATTGGATAGTATTTTTTTGCATTTGGATGTTATATATATTGCTGAATTTGCTGTTGGACTAGTGGACTACTGAAGTGAAAATTTGAAATTATGTGTTGTGTAACTTGTGTTGGTCCTGTTGGATTTGTTGTTCTCGCTTTTTTTCTTATTCTTTGTTTCGAACTATTGTAGAATCTATGGAATCTGTAAACAAGAATCCGCCCATTGAGAATGTTGAGGTTGTTGATGTTGAAGATGAATGTCCTCAAGTTTTTACCAACCTTGATGAAGTTGCTAATGATATTGACATTAGTGTTGATGAAAAGTCTACTAGAGGTGAAATTTGGACTAAATTTGATATTGTGGGGGAGAATAATAAACATAGGGCTGTGTGTAGGTGGTGTAAAGTCTCTAGTTCTTCCATGGGGACAACTCCTGATGGGAAGCCATGTAAGGGTACACATGGGACTTCAAATATGCATAAACATCTTAAGGTTTGTAGTGTGTACAAGAAAGAATTTATGGACGTAAAACAGATGCATTTAGATCATTCTGTGAAATTGAGGTCTAGAAAGTTTTCTCAAGATGTTTATCGTGAAAAAATGGCTATTGCAATGATGAAGCATAACTTACCTTTCTTGGCTGCTGAACATGAGGGTCTTAGGGATGTTCACACTTATTTGAATCCGGATGTCAAGCATTATACTCGTAATACTGCAAAAACCGATTGTTTGAAAATCTCATTGAGTCAGAAAGCCATGCTTAAGCTTGCTTTGGGAAGAATTAGAGGGAAGCTACGTCTTACGGCGGATGTGTGGACTTCTATTAGATTTGAGGAATATTTTTGCTTGACTGCACACTTTGTTGATGAAAATTGGAAATTGCATAGTAGGATTCTTAATTTTTCTCATTTTGCTCCGCCACATAATGGTAAATCCTTGTGTGACAAAGCATATGGTTTTTTGAAGGATTGGGGAATTGAGAAAAAAAGTCTTTTCGATCACTTTAGATAATGCCACTAGTTGTGATAACATGCAAGAACACTTGAAGAATAGATTGCTAGTCAACAAAGTCTTGGTGAGTAATGGAGATTATTTTCATATACGATGTTCGGCTCATATCTTGAACCTCATTGTGCAAGACGGGTTGAAAGTTGGTAATGAGGCTATTTACAAGATTAGGGAGAGCATTAAGTATGTGAAAGGATCCGAGGTTAGGAAGATAAAGTTTGCCCAGTGTTGTGAGCAAATTGGTGTGGCTACTTCGATGGGTTTGCGCATGAATGTTCGTACTCGTTGGAACTCTACTTTCTTTATGCTAGAGTGTGGGCTTAAATTTCGGTCAGCGTTTGTGAATTATTCCCTCATTGAACCTAGCTACAAGTATTGTCCTACCAATGAAGAATGTGATAGGGGGGCTAAAATTGCAAAGTTTTTCGCCCCATTTGCTGTGATGACCAATCTTGTGTCTGGGACTGAGTATGTAACTTCAAATCTGTATTTTAATTCAGTGTGGAGAATTCAGTTGCGTATAATGGAAGAGATGGAAAGTGAGGATCTAGTTTTGAGAAAAATGGCGATGGAAATGTACCCTAAGTTTTTAAAGTATTGGGAATCTTATAGTACTATCCTAGCTATAGCAACAGTGCTTGATCCTCGCTACAAGTTGGGATATGTTGAATATTGCTATGAAAAGATTGAAGCAGGTAGAGGGAAGCGGGTAGAGGGGAAGATAAGGCAAAATAACTCAAAAAGAAGATCGAGAAGCTCTATGAAGAATATGTGGTTCAAAATTCTATTGTTCCAAAAGATAAAGCTTCAGTTGGTACAAGTATCGTTTGCTTGGAAGAAGATGAGGCTGAAGTAAGTTATTTCCCTTTTTATGTTTACGTTCCTTTTTTACGTGTTTATATTTTTTGTTTAATACATTTCTCATTCAAAAAATGTAGGAGTACTTTAAAAAGCGACGACTTGAGGCCAAGAAGAAGTTGGATTTGGATCTTTATTTGGAGGAGCCGGCATATGATCTCGTGGAATATGCATATTTGGATGTGTTGGAGTATTGGAAAGACAATTGGTCTAGGTATACTATTCTTTCTAATATGGCACGTGACATTATGAGCATTCCAATTACCACTGTTGCATCTGAATCAGCTTTTAGTATTGGAGCAAAAGTTCTTTCAAAAGTTCGGAGTTCACTTACTCCGGATAATGCCCAATCTTTGGTTTGCAGACGTAATTGGTTGTATGGATATGCAATTCAAAGTAAGTTATTATTTTTAAAACATTTGAATATGAAGTTTATATTTATGTTTTAGGATTTAGTCTAATCATATTTGCTTAAATTTAGGTGATGAGCCGGACGATAGTGACCTTGAGGTATCTTTGCCTATCAATGCAAACATGGATGGTTCGTTGGACTTGGATGCAAGAAGCTTAACGGAGATTTGAAGACTTGAAGTTTTAGTTGACGACGATGGAATTGAAGACTTTAATTTCAATGAATTTATGCATGTGATATTGTGATATGATGATGTAATTGTTGTTTAAAGTTTTTGGATTATGGGAGGGGATTTGGAATGGGGTTAGATGCTTGAATTTGTTCATATGGTATTTAACAATTAGTATGCTAGTAACTAGTAAGTAATTAGTAGTAAGTAACTAAGTAGGAATGTAGGATATTATGAGTTTTAATGTTTTATGTGTCATAACATTAAATAACCAAAGTGAAAATTGTTTTTACAATAACAAATTAGCAATCAAAGACAGGAAATGTGTTGATAAAATAAGCAAAATAACCAGCAAAAACTGTTTTTAAAAGTGTGTTAAAATTTGTTTTGAATTAAAAAAAAAGGCCAAGACCCGTGGGTAATACCCTACCCGCCAGGGTAGGATACGGATCCCAGATAATCGTACCCGAAAAACCCGGGTATAAATTACCCGACCCGTTTTTTACCGGATCCGACCGGGTATTACCTGTACCTGCGCGGGTCGAACCGTTTGCCAGGTCTACTAAAAATAGAGGAACTATACATGCACATACACTTTCTTTTGCTAAGGGGGTCTCTAAGAAGTTTATTACAATTGGACTTTCGCAACAACTAGAAGACTTGACTAAAAACAAGTCTTATGTCATTCAAGTTTTTCACTATTGTTGAATTCACTTAATTATAAATCGAGAATCTCACAACACAATCCTGGGAATTATTTATCGTGTTATTTAGACATGTCAAGATAACACTAATCCCTAGATAGGTTTCTTATAACATGTGAAAAAGATAAATGTAAAGTAGTATAAACAAGAGCTGAGTCATGTAGAACATTAATTGGTATTTTTTATATCCGACACATCAAAATGTTATATTTACTAAAGTTGTAGTTTACATCACACAAATCCGAACTAAATTACAAGTTTCTCAACTCGGAGAAATTCATGAACAATACTCAGAGACTACAAGGTTTGCAGATCGTTGCTTCCAAGATAGACCTTGCAAATCCAATTGCGTACCTACTTGGCATCAGCTACTAAGCAATCCAATTACTGGTTAGAGAGCTTCAACAAGAAGAAATTCTATTTTAATAGTTGGGGATGTGTGAACCTAATTCCCGTTTACTCCAACCTGAAAGAATTGAAACAAAATGAATAGGTATGCACAGAGGATATAAGTTCAGATACGTGAAAGTTGTAGAAAGATTAGACAAGAGGCAACAACTTCATAGTGCATGACATCATCCCAAATAATTCCATTCATTAAAATAGCCACCAACTTTGTTTTTATTTCCATTATTTTAAAAGCAAGACTCTCTACAAATTTGAGTCATTGAACTCGAGCAATTCAACCAAAGGAGAGACCACCTTCAATCCTGAATATGCAAAAGCAATGCGAAAACAACGACATGATAATCAAATGGTAGCTCCAAACATGCCATAAGGACAAACTTAACATAGGTTTTGATGGTGCTATCCTCACGAGCAAGATTGGTGATTGCATCAGCTGCTTTCATAGTAACTCCATTGGCTGCACGAGAGATTGGACTACTCTTGTACCTCTATCAAATGTACTGAATATGGCAGAGCTCAAGCATCAACTCTGAGCTGCTAATACTCTAACTTTTAAATCATATTGGCCGCAAAGCAAAATCTAAATAAGTGGCCATCACCTATGAAAGTATCCTTCTACAATATTTGATTATTACAAGGGTCATCATAAAACAACAATAGTGTATTTTGATTCACTACCTTTTCCAACATATGCTTTACAAGTTACATCTAATACTTGTGACCAAAGATGCAAAACACATTGATCGTTTTGAGCTTATGATGAAAATACCCGACACTCAGCTCTTCTGCCCCATCCACCACCTTAACAAATAAAGGTAAGAGTATTTCATTCAAGCTTGATTGCACTTCAAGCTTTAGAAGATACTTGATGGATATGCCATCCCTTGTGATAAATTCTTACTATTTACAGTTAATCAATGCTGTGAGGTCTATAGAGACACCGAAGCGCATGAGTAAACATAATGCATGAAGAGACAATAAAGTATTAAAACTTAACCAAAAAAAAAAAACATACGTGTATTTGAACTACGTCACTCACTGTAAGTATAAGATTCTTGATTAATAAACTTTCAAATGAACAAACAAAGACACAAAAGTACAACAATTACATGCAGGAGATGCATCGGATTAAAAGTCCAACAAAAATATACACACATTTATACCCGAATAACCCTAAGTCAATATTGATTACCACAAAGGGGAGATTAAACACCACCACTCTGGAAACAAAAAGATCTTCAAATAATGCGAGATGTAAAGAAAGATAGTACCAATATATTAAAGGAGTACCTTTACATATTCAAGCTTGAAGCTTCAATAGGAGAGTCAAAGGAAGAAAGCCAATACGACACCAACAAATGTCCGAGCTTCAGATTTAATCTTTAGGACGAAATGCGTGAAACTGAAATCCCTTCTTATCGTTTTAGTTTTTAACAGCTTCAAGGGAGGATTCAAGTCTCTGTATGTGTGTGCGCGCGCGCGAGCGTGTTTGTGCAAGTATACAAATATCTATCACTGGCTATACAAGGGGGCTTTACAAGTTAGTGGCAAAGACCTCTTCTTATAAAACTACGTAAATTGTAGCTCTATTCCGACTAGCTCAAAGAATAAAGCAAATATGAAAGCTCCTAGTTTCATGTGTTCAGCTGTCCACATTTCAATCTCTTGTGAAGCCAGACAACTTAATCTAAACTTACTCAATTTAATATAGAACAAGTAGGATATATGGAAGCACGAGGTTATAGCTATATGAGTAACGCCATACGGAGATATAATGTCATATTGACATATTACTTCTACAAAGCTCAAAGGAACTTGTCCTTTATTCATCTTTCATGTTTCCCACGTAAAAAACACTTGGACATTATATATACATGAGATCAAATTGGAGTATGCTTGCACCGCACCTTGCTCCTTAACTCAAATGTTTTGACATTAAACTTACTCACCTCATTTCATTAAAATGCCCATAAAAGAAAAATTAAGAGCCGTGAAAAAGTTACATTGAATGGAGCATCTAAATACATTTTAAAGCTTACAAATGCCAATGTTAATAACAGTTCAACGCAATACTCATGCCACACTCAAGTTCACTGGCAGAATTTTTCTGAGTAGCTCCTTATATTGACATCAACTACCAAATAAGTGATCTCCATATGATCATCATACAGCATCAGCCAAAAGCAGCACTAATGCTTGATCAGTTTTCTCCATATTAATACATAGAAGAAACTTAAAGAATTCTGAGATAACATGCAATTCATGTTTTCTAAAAATTCTAATTTTTTGATATCATACCTTTGACCACAAAACTTCATATATCATCTAACCCAGCTAGTTTATTTTGCTATTAATATGTGAATCTCATAACATCTCTATGTGACACGCCCCCACTATTTGTCACGCTTACAACAAATATATTGCACAGTGATTGCAAAAGACTGTACGGAAACTTACCTCATCTATGTTTTATCGAGTCCTGTAGAGTACGTACCATAAGTTTTAATGAAGAGATGTGCATCGCCGAAACATTACGTTGCTCCATTTTAGCACGTGTCCTTAGATTGACACGCCATTTCAACTCAATCGTCAATATCTCCCACTACTTAAGATTCATGCATGAATCAACACTTTGTTAAATCAAAACTGTGTTGAGGAGTGTGAGCAGACATTTGTGTTTGGGGGAAAAGGGCGTACGTACTTTGAGAGAAATCTGAGTGGAAATGGGTGGGGTGGGGGAGGGTAGAGGGGAGGGGCATGTAGTTGAAGAGAACCTGATTTGAGATTGATGGGGAAGATGAAACACGGGTCAAGGATGGTGATGGTCAACAAGATGGAGGAAAAGAATTAGACAAGGGCAATTTTGTCTCTTGCAAAATTATATGAGAGGGGTAGTTTGGGTACATAAAATGTGAGAATTTGAAAAAGGGAAAATTAGAATTAGATGGGATTTGGAGTTAAATACTTGTAGATGAGGGTTTTGTTTTTGAAAATTGTGAAAAAGAAGGGCCACTTTTGAAAATCTCTGAAAAAGGGGATTAGTCGGGAAAAAAGGGTTTCTTTTAAAATCTGACTTTTCCATTTCCCAAATTACCCCTCCCTTTGTCTGTCTCGGCATACAACACTTCTAGAAATCGCGGTTTGAAACCGCGAATTCAAAGTAGAAATCGCGGTTTTAAATAACGTTTTTAGTGTATATATATATATATATATATATATATATATATATATATATATATATATATATGTTTTCCCTTTTAAATTACGGAGAAAATGAAAAAAAAAATGAAAACATGGTTTGGAACCACGTTTTCTACTTAAAGTCGTGGTTCTGAACCACGCTTTCTACTAAACTGCGATTTTCACTTTGAAGTCGCGGTTTCAAACCGCGATTTTCAAAGGGAAAATTAGGAAAAAGTGGGTTTTTGGGTAAAATTTTTGGGGATGATGGGTTTGTTTTGAAAACTTGTGAAAAAGTGGGGCAGCTTTTTAAAATTTCTGAACAAGGGGAGAGGTTAGGAAAAAATGGGTTTTCTTAACTCCTTTAATTTGCTCTTCCCAAATTACCCCTGCCCCTAAAAGAATGACCTCCTGTTATAGTCCCTTCCCCACGCCTGATTTGCTCCCTCCTTGGCAGTGGGTGTGTGAAAGGCAATGAGAATATATGCTGAAATGTGTGATCATGTGTGTGTGGGGTGAGAATAGTGGGACTGCTGTGTGGGAAATGATATATGTGAAATGAGTTTGTGAGATTTCATGAAGTGGGTTTGTATATTGCTTGTGTGTGTTTGTGTGATAGTGTGTATAAAGGAGAAGAGGAGGGACAGCCGTGCTGTGTATGAGTGTGTTTTGGGTTTGGACAGAAGGTGTAGAGAAGAAGAAGATGGGTAAAAGGTTAACAATTCTGTGCAGTGGGAGTGGTACACTGTGCTTGCACAGTTGTACCACGTAGCTATGGGGCATCGTGCAATTCTCATAAAATGCTAAAACTTTACAGGAATATTCTTAGGACAATTCTAGAATTACGGTTAAAATTTCAGATTTTTCTGATATCGTTTACTATTTTCAATATGTTTTGAAAGTTTAGTTACTCTAAAATTAGTTTGGAGCCCTTACAATAGTTAATAAATTCTGGAACAATTACTGTAATGATTTTATGATGTAAATAAGTTTATTTTTAAGTTTCGTAATTTTTAGAGTTGATTTGATACTAATTCCATATCGTATTTGATTTAGCAAAACGGATGATTTTAAAATGGTTTCGTTACTTTTTAAATCCTAATTTCTGTTTCACTATTTTTCTTATATATTTTGAAGCTATCATGAAAATTATGGGACTTTGATTTGGGCTAGAAGCATTAATTGCTTTTTTTTGGGTTTTTTCTGGTATTTAAGAAAATCGTTTTGAATTTGAAAATATTCAAAATTTCAGATAATTTATATTGTAACTTGTTATGCTGTTTTAATGTACAAAAGAATTTTATAAGAATTTATTATCATTCTAGAGTGTCTTAATGCGTTACAGACTGTGCAAGGTTATCAGTTAGCTAGGTTTAGCTGCTCGAACAATCCGGTTCGTTTTCGTTTACTTTAAGAGTGTCAGAGTGAGCAATGATTAAGATTAAGCATTATATTAATAATTTGTGAGGCTAGGCTGAATTCTAATAATTAATTTTTCCATTTAGGTTAATTCGAGGTTTGAACAAGGTTGAATAACAGCGAGCGCATAACCTGGATCGTATTATGGGATTTTTATCCGAACCAAACTCTTCATATTTGATTTCGTACGTTCTCTTGATTTGTTAGTTTCATGCAGTGTGGACTTGTGCCTAATGTTGGTGATTCTCAAGATGGTGAAAACGATGTTGGACCTTGCGTGCCTTCAACAACCCATGAAGAAAATGACAACATTAACACTTTCTGTGTCTGCTAAACCACAACAACATCGATTAAATGCCATTCGCAAATGTCGTATGCATCGCGCAAACGACCCACGATATTAGTAAACGCAACAATGATGCCATCAATATTACGCCGTGCAAATAACGTTGTTCCAGCAACTGTCTTACACACATATGAGTGTTTACTGGCAATCCGCTAATAATATTTTCTAACGGATACATAAAAATCCCAAGCATGGTTACACAGACAAAAAGTTACAGTTACACATATTGATCACATCATGTTTAGGTGAGGTGGGCGCCAGTTGGAAAATGGGGAGCACAGTAAATGCTTCTAACCCCCTTGGCAAGAATGCTCATCAAAAAGTAGGATGTTGACAACCATCAATAATCCCAACCCCCTAGGCAATGTTCCTCTTACCCCGTGATTTCTGCACGGTCATCCCACGTATGTAGTGCTCCCACCCAGAAGAAATGGAGCTGGGCTCTGCCCCGTAAGTTTTGCATATATTGACTTGCGCATCCGCACAATCCGACAAGCACATTTGCAGAAACCGACTGGTGGTTTTGCAGAAACCAACTGGTGTTTTTGCAGAAACCGACTGGTGTTTTCGCAGAAACCGACTGGTGCCACCACGATCCGTTTGCGTCTACACTTCCGCTTCCTTAGAAAATTCACGCTAAACACATCAACCACCCCGCATCGGACTCCTCATGGCCGAAACAACCACGATGAAACGGGGCGATAAGATGCGCCCTAGCAGAGAGGTTACGTAATTTCATAAAATCGAGTTCGCATACTAGCGGGGGACACTGACAGCCCTCAGTGAACACGAGAGGTGCAAGGGCAATGTTTTTGCGTGGGGCCCGCAAGGGCATCCCACATATGTAGTGGTCCCGCCGAGATCGTTTTTCTTGCGGGGCCCGGGCCCCATATGCTAAGTTTTGCATAAATGGACTTGCGCATCCGTACAATCCCACAAGCATATTTGCAGAAACCGACTGGTGGTTTTGCAGAAATCGACTGGTGTTTTCGCAGAAATCGTCTGGTGCCACCACGATCCGTTTGCGTCTACACTTCCGCTTCCTTAGAAAATTCACGCTAAATACATCAACCACCCCGCATTGGACTCCTCATGGCCGAAACAACCACGATAAAACGGGGCGATAAGATGCGCCCTAGTGGAGAGGTTACGTAATTTCATAAAACCGAGTTCGCTTACTAGCGGGGGACACTGACAGCCCTCAGTGAACACGAGAGGTGCAAGGGCAATGTGTTTGCGTGGGGCCCGCAAACACATTGCGGAGAGGTTACGTAATTTCATAAAACCGAGTTCGCTTATAAAATTATTTTGTACATTAAAACAACATAACAAGTTACAATATAAATTTTCTGAAATTTTGAATATTTTCAAATTCAAAACGATTTTCTTAAATACCAGAAAAAAACCCAAAAAGAGCAATTAATGCTTCTAGCCCAAATCAAAGTCCCATAATTTTCATGACAGCTTCAAAATATATAAGAAAAATAGTGAAACAGAAATTAGGATTTAAAAAGTAACGAAACCATTTTAAAATCATCCGTTTTGCTAAATCAAATACGATATGGAATTAGTATCAAATCAACTCTAAAAATTACGAAACTTAAAAAGAAACTTATTTACATCATAAAATCATTACAGTAATTGTTCCAGAATTTATTAACCATTGTAAGGGCTCCAAACTAATTTTAGAGTAACTAAACTTTCAAAAAATATTGAAAATATTAAACGATATCAGAAAAATCTGAAATTTTAACAGTAATTCTAGAATTGTCCTCAGAATATTCCTGTAAAGTTTCAACATTTTATGAGAATTGCACGATGCCCCATAGCTACGTGGTACAACTGTGCAAGCACAGTGTACCACTCCCACTGCACAGAATTGTTAACCTTTTACCCATCTTCTTCTTCTCTACACCTTCTGTCCAAACCCAGAACACACTCATACACAGCACGGCTGTCCCTCCTCTTCTCCTTTATACACACTATCACACAAACACACACAAGCAATATACAAACCCACTTCATGAAATCTCACAAACCCATTTCACATATATCATTTCCCACACAGCAGTCCCACTATTCTCACCCCACACACACAGGATCACACATTTCAGCATATATTCTCATTGCCTTTCACACACCCACTGCCAAGGAGGGAGCAAATCAGGCGTGGGGAAGGGACTATCATTCTTTTAGGGGCAGGGGTAATTTGGGAAGAGTAAATTAAAGGAGTTAAGAAAACCCATTTTTTCCTAACCTCTCCCCTTGTTCAGAAATTTTAAAAAGCTGCCCCACTTTTTCACAAGTTTTCAAAACAAACCCATCATCCCCAAAAATTTTACCCAAAAACCCACTTTTTCCTAATTTTCCCATTTTCAAAAGTGTTGTATGTGAGAACAAATAGGGAAGGGGTAATCTGGAAAATGGAAAGTCATCATTGGAAAAAAAAACCACTTTTTCACAAGTCATTCCCTTTTTCAGAGATTTTTAAAAGTTGCCCCACTTTATCCCAAAACCCACATTTTTCTAATTTTCCCTTTAAAAAATCTCTTGTTCAGAAGTTTTTAGAAAACAACCCACTTTTTCTTAATTTTACAATCAATAACCACCATCCACTAATAGTTAACCCCAATTCCCACTTTTTCCTAATTTTCCCTTTCTCTCCTAAGCCCCTTATCTGAGTGGAGAAGATTGCGTTAGATAGGAGTCCGTTAGTGCTCTCCATTAACTACAACAAGAGCAATCAACTACTGATCTTTTGCGAGTCATGGGGGCAAAGATCTTTCAGAAATATTTTAGAATTGCTTATGTTACAAAACGAAAAATTATGTTCATATTGCTTCGGTTACAAAACGAAAAATTATGTTCATTGGCAATTCATTCGAGCAACTCTTGGCGGCATTCATTCATAAATCTGATAGGAGAATGAGATTCTTAACTTGATACAAAATCAAAATCAAACACAAGGAGGAGTGTACTAGCAGTATTGAGCAACTATCGATGAATCAATGTATCTTCGAAGATCTGTTCAAGGATGTAACGATAATCAAAACAGCTCTGGATGACGAATAATTACATAATTAGGCACAAGAGTTTATTATGATCACTACAAAAAAAAAGTGATATGTCGGCGGCCACACGAACGCGTTGCTGTACATGTGCTATGACGGCGTCTACAAGACGACCGTTGCTATAGGATCTATAGGGCGCTTTAAGCCACGGTTGCATGTCCAGTCCAGCCATAGATCATATTTTCACCAAAAAGCACCAAACTTTAGCGCGAAAAGATGTTCTATGCCGGCAGTCCTACCGTTTTAGCCGACTCACCGAACGTCGGCATAGAACATATGGTTTACATTCCATTTTGCTTCTTTTTATTTTGATGTTTTCTTCCTCTTAACACACGGCTATGGTTCATCTCTCACAAGACGCATCATCAGGTTCGACTCTCTCTCTTCTCCTTCATCTCTCTTCTCCATTCTCTATTAATCCGTCACTTTTGCTGAATTTCTCTCTCTACTCTTCACTTTTCCAGATCTGAAGTCTCAATTCTTCTCTCAAACGAGTCTTCAATTTGCTTTAGGATTGAACACACTTTGGGATTCATCTACTCAGGTAACTATTTCTTTCACCCAAGCAGCGATTGATGTCAATTGTTCGTTTTCTATGATGTCTAGAAAGCTTATTCTGATTCCAAGATAGTTTTGGCACTCCTGGTTTGATTTCTTTTTTCTTCTCGCTGAGTTGGCTTCAGAAAATGAATACGTCATTGATGAGGGATAAATAAAGAAGGGACATAGACAGTCTTCTGATTTCACTAGTTTTTATCAAATCTCTTTGTGCTCTGCGATATGTAAGTTGGATGAGAGTGTCTGAATGATTACCTAGCTATAGAATAAAGTAAATTTGCTGATTGCCCCTCCCTTATATTTGTTCTCTTTTTTGGCCGGCATTTTTTTTTCCCGTGACATCACTTTTTCCTCATAGCTGGTTGTGACTCATTTGGGGAATGGCATGGCTGTACTAGCATAAAGGAAGCAAAATTAGTCCCAAGTATGATTTGCTGAAATGAAGGCATCTAGATAAATCTTGGGCTCCTGATATGGTTAGCCAGTTAATGGAGACGGACCTGAATTGAAGCAGTGATTATAGTCTCGTAAGTGCCAGATTAGAGTAGTAGTCTCGCTAGTATGCCAACATTTCTGGAGGAGAACTCAAACACATGTGTTTACAAATGGACTACTCCAAGGTGTCATGTGATTTCTTTGAAGCATTAACTTACATAGTTTGGTGATTACCTTTAGGTCCTTCCTTTGCGGTGGATGAACTGGCTTGTTCATATATGAGTGCTGCCTATATTACTATTTCATGCGATTGGATATATATGTCAGGATTTATTCAAACCATGTTTTTATTTGGTTACATGGCTTGCATATGGTATGGTTTCTTTTTTATGCTTGGAACTGTTGGTTTTCATGCGGCCTTGTTCTTTGTCCGTCACATACATCATTCAACCAAGTGTGAGTATAAGTTGGATGTTGGTTTGTTAACAAGTAGTACTCCTTTTTAGTGGCCATTGTTATGGGTGTTCTCCCTTTAGTTTCAAAAAGGACGTTGGATGTCTAAGTTACTGATGGACATAGTTATTGGAGCATGACTCTAACCTTTTGCCTTTGAATTATAATAAAAACTTAAATCAATTACTTGTATTTCAAGTTCATAATACGTACTGTTGTAGTTCCTTGGAACCCACTTCCTTCTTACTATTCTGCTGTCACAAGCTTCTTCACCGTAAGAGCTTGTTTGATAGGATAGAAAAGAGTTAAGCCAAAATGGGATTTTCTATGTGTCGACTTTTTAGTGTCATACTTGTTTTTTGTTGTTTGGTTTAAGTTTAGATTCAGGCGTAAATTTTTAATCCAACTTGATAACTTATCCTGTCTTTTGCATGCATGTTATTTAGATTATGCAATAAATTGATCTGTGTCTTTGGAAATGTTTTCTTGTAACATTTGGGTGTACAATATCTCTATGGTTTGTAGGCTTCAAAACCAAAACTGCGAAGTGGCTGGGTGCAGCAATAGGGAGATGCCACCCATAGACACTTCACTTGGTGATGCCGATGAAATGCGTGTTATCGAGATGAACACTGAGGCCTTGGATGTTAATGAGGCTAATCCTGAGATTGTTGTAGCAACTGAAGAATTAACCAACCAAGAGGGGTCTACTGCTGGTTAGTGCTTTATTTTCCTGTTTACTTGACCAAGGGCAGCTTCTACGGTAAGCATTTTTGAAAGTTTTTGTCTTCTCCATAGAGTTTAAGCTTCATTAGTAGTTCTTTTGTGACACATAAGGAACATGGCCTAAGGCAGCTTCTACAGTAAGCATTTTTGAAAGTTTTTGTCTTCTCCGTAGAGTTTAAGCTTCATTAGTAGTTCCTCTGTGACACATAAGGAATAGGGCCTATCACTAAGGAGTAACCTTATCACTAAGGATCCCAACCATAGTTTCTTTCTCGAGCGTTTATTGATCTATCCGTAAAATCAAGAAATATTCCAAAGAGCAGTAAAGTGAGGGTAGAGATGCCAATGGGCTGGCCCAGCTCGAGCCCAACGGGCCTCCAATGAAAACGGGCCGGGGGCCGGGCCTGAAATCTGGGATATATGTGCCCAGTCCAAGCCCTGGCCCTAGGCCCAATATTTAGGGCTGGGCTTGGGCCAGGCCCGGGCCCAAATTTTTTTTTAATTTTTTTTTAAGTTCCCAACTACTTGTTATTTACTTGCGTCGATGGCCAACAAGAATACATCAAATTAAGGTTGAGATTGATACATGTTAATTTGGTGTAATATTGACAAGTCTTCTTGGTCTACTACAATTACAATTTATAAGTAGTATTTTTCGGAAGTTTGGTAAATAGAAAATGACGATTACATCTATCAAAATGCTTAATACAGTAGCTTTTTAAATTTTCACAAATGTTTGCACGGTATTTGACTTTTCTTTCCTTTTTTTAATACAGTAACATCTTCTTCTCTCTTTTCTTTTCCTTTTTTTTTTTTTGTTTTTGCAATAAACATCTGTTGAAGTCATATGCACAAACTTTTTACCTTATGTGTATGCAAGCAAGTAGTAGCAACGTTAAATTGTCCTAGACACGCACACAATATAAGTTAGTTATGTGTATGACAAAATAAGTTAACAAAATATTATCATCATATCAAACTTAAATTTAATTTTTAACTAAAGTTTTTTTGTTAAAACCAAACATGTTCAAAGATAAAGTAAGTAATATGATATTTTTGTAATATCAAGTTTGAGCTTTATAATTTATTTTAACTATTTTTTTAATAAAATTTAATTTATGAAAACTAAACATGTCTTTATAGGTAATTATTACCATTTAAGATTTGTATTTTGTGTCATTTTTCAAAAAAACTCTTCAAATGTCACTTGTCAGCATTCTAAATAAATAGTTGATAACACGAAAGATGTGTTAAATCAAAAGAAGTTTTGCCTTTATATATTGTGTGTTGAAACAAAAGATGGTGGTGTTATACCATTGAAATTTTTTATGGTAATTTACAATGAAAAAAGCAGTTATTCCTTTATTTGAAGCCCACATGTGTTAATTATTGTTAATTATTAAGGACATCAAAATGAATTCTTTTAAATTTTGTAATCTTAATGACACCCTAATTCCTTTTAAAAGTGAAAATTTTGGAATTATTGGGGAATATGGCCGTTGGGGGGAAAATGGGAGAGAAAATAAAGTTTGAAAATAAGTGGGGCCTGCCAGGAAAAGGGCCAGATTTGGGCCAATTTAGGGCCCGATTTCGGGCCGGGCCAAAACCCGGGCTTTCGGGCCGGGCCTGGCCCGGGCTATTTTGGGTGAAACCCCGGCCTGGTCCAAAGTCCTTTTTTTTTGGGCCACCACTGTTCACTGGAGGGCCGGGCCGGGTCGGACCGCGGGCTGCCTGGCCCTTTTGACAACTCTAAGGGTTCGTTTGACAAATTTGTTTTTTTGGTTCTCAGTTTTTAAAGAGCAGTTTAATTTTTTTTATATAAAAACAAGTGGGTGTTTGATAACCCTTTTTATTTTGACATTTTTTTTTGCTGGTTTGCGGTGGCGGTGGTGGGGTGTAGCGGTGGTGGTGGTGGTGGCCGGCGGCCGGAGCGACGGTGGTTGCCGGCGGCCGGAGGTGGCTGCCGGTGGTCGCCGGCGGTGGCAGCCGGCAGTCTCCGGCGGTGGTCGCCTGAGGTGGCTGCCGGCGGTGGGAGGGTGGTGGTAGTGGTCTAAGAAAAAAAAACCAAAAGTGAAAAAAAAACCCAGTTTCTTGAGTTTTTGTTTTTACTCTTCAGTTTAAAAACTGATTTTTAAAATTGAAAAAAAAATGGTTACCAAACGCTCCTTTTTTTCAGTTTTTAAAAACTGAAAAAAAAGAGCAAAAAAAAGAGTGTCAAAAACTTTACTGAATGTGGGATGAAAGAGTAGGACTCTTATTTTAGGGGGAAGTTTTCAGTGAAAACTCAGCAAAAAGATGCAGAACACAGCCATAGAAGACCTGTGTAGGGCTAGAACACTAAAATCCTCCATTATTCTTCAGAATTGTTTTAAATTCACAATAAAAAGGAAGATCTATATCACACTTTCGCTTCCTTAGGTCATGCTTTTCAAGATTACGTTTGAATGCTATCTTAGTTGTACACATCTATTGCAATAGGCCTCAACCAGTTAATTGACTTGAGTTTTGAGTATTTATGCTTATTGAAAGTTCCCAAGTATAGGTCCTTGTTCCCAGCTACTATTCCAATCCTTGTTTGCCAACTTCCGCGCTGGTGGTGTTTGTAATCGAAACGAGATACAAAGATAAATTAGAAGCACTATAACAGCAGCAACTGAATTGTTCACGCAACATAGCATAATATATTATCTAGAAAATGAATACACAAATTTGCTCATTTCAGTAGCTAATCACATCATTACATGAAAAGAAATGATTTGAGGCCATTTTTAACATCTAAATTACGAAAACATGGTAGTCTGTCATTTCTGTTTGGACCATGCCAACGCGGTTAGAGTCTGTCCTTTCATGTGCAAGGGTAAGGTTCATGTTTCATTCCCCCAGAAAAAAGGAACAAGTGCATACAGTTAAGGCCAAATCATGTTGTTGACGCCAAGTGCATGAAATCAACAATCCATGCAGTTTGAATTTTGGCCAGTAACATTGGACAGATTATGGGTTGCGTAAGAGAGGTAGCAGAAGTTGGATTACCTCCCAAATCCCCTTGTGAGTTTGGTTGTTTGTGCATACTAGTACTATAGTACCTATTGTTCTTCATCTGAATTAACTAATCCGTGTATATACTACTATTTGGAGCTGCTATTATTTCTGATCAAAGTCTTATTGTAATGTTGTTATCAGTTTTTGTTGTCATAGTATCTTAAATACTGTCAAGTGAGGTTGTGCATTCTTTACCACATATCAATTAAACCTCACGCTAAATCAGTGGCTGATCTCTAGGCTTAGGTCTTGCTTTAATCACGCCAACTCTTTCTTCATATACTAATTAGTGTTCTACTTTGTTCTTGTTTGCAGAAAAGATTCACCACAAATCATCCACTTGCAAAGGAGGCTATCATGACTAGCCTTAAAAAGAAGTGGAGGGAATGTAAATGTAAAGTGAAGAAAAAATATTTCAATCCAAATGACATTCCTGGATCCTAGAGGAAAATTGCAAAAGAGACTAGGGTTGATAGGGACCAGTGGAACACTGTGGTTACTTCTTAGCAGGATGCTGATGTGCAGGTATATTCTTGATGAAAGTTTAGATCAAGTATTATCGCTAATGGATGAAGTCAAGGCAAAAATGACTAAAATGGGGAAGAAGCTATTAATCAACTCATGCGTCAGAATCAAGGACAATCCTAGTTCTCTAGCTCTCGGGTAATTTTTTTGCAAAATCTAACTTTTAACTTCCTTTTATCGTGTTTATGAATTGGTAGCTTTCTCAAGATTTCATGATGGAAAGTGACAACTATGCAAGAGTAACAACATGCACCAAAAGCTTGTGCCTAACAATTGAAAAATAACAAGCACAAAATGAGCTTCAACGACGTGCTGTGAACATATTATTTGTTGAACATATTTGAAGTGTGAAGCGATTGGCATATGGTGTACCCCTTTCTTATTCTATATGTTTAACATGTGTTACCTCTGTATTAGGTTGTTGCCGAGGTGAATGCAAATGGATTAATCTTGGTCTTGGTGGTTAATGTTGATCATATGGATGGGTCGTTGCCCGGTTGATTTGGAAATGTTCATGAGGATCTACTAGGTTTTGTACAAAATCGTAAAAAGTATCTAACTTCGCTTGTTATTTCTAGACAAACATATGGTGTTGTTCTGGATTTGGATAGATTGTGGTTCTTAATTTAGGTTTAATTTGCATTTGATTTTTACTAGCTATCTGATATGAGAAAAGCAATGCAAGAAACAAATAGATCTTTATACAGGCAGTTGGCAATGTCGGCGTTGTCTAGCATTTTGCTCTCCTTTTCTTTTGGGTGATAACTTATGGAGGCGGTCAGTGTCGCCAGTATAAATGAATTATTCTTTTAAAAAAAATTCTAAAGCCAGCCTATGTCGGCGGTCGCACGTGCCGGCTTAAGTCCATACATTTGAAGAAAAACAAATGCAAAATGAAAACTACAACGGCGCATGGGACCGTTGACATAGGTCAATTATTCAACAATTTAATAAAATAAAAATAATACCTACCACGACAGTTCTTAATGCTGGCTTTGTTATTTAATTCAAATGTGTAAGATATTAAAATTTTACCTATGCTGGTGCCCATAACCGTCAGAATAGGTTCAGACTGCTGCCATTGATAACATTAGAAGACGGATGATGGAAAACTTTTAGAGGCGGTCGACCGCTAGTAAAGACCCATTCAAGCGTCGGCATAGGTCTGCGAAAACGCGAGTAAAGGCGACGGTCATGTAGCCCCGTGTAAACCTACGGCGACGGTTTTTTCATTTTTCCAATGCCATACCAGCCGTCGGCGTAGAGCCTTTTTTTTTTTGGGTGAAAGAGCTTTCTCCTTGTAGTAGATTCTCCCGTGTTGATGGTCCATGTAATGGTAATGACATAGTAAGTAGAAGCCAGAGGTCTCATAGGCTGACAAATCTCCACCATCAATTACTGTTTGATTGGTGGTGCCATTTCGGGTAGCACTCTCTTCTTGGTCATACACCACATGGACTCCAAACTCCTTTACTTTGTGACTTGCAAAATGCAACATACCCACGAAGACACTCACTTCATCCCCACTTTTCATTATGTGATTCGCGATATTCCAATGGCATAACCACATCATATCTTCGTCATTCTCTGGAAAGCACATGAAGGTCGGGCAATAGGGCCATAACCGGCCATCAGTCTTGTTGGTGACTCTAATGCATTCAGACGTATTATGATGGACTGGTAGATTAGGATATTCAAAGACAACACACACGTTAAAGTTGCGGATCTTCAGGTTTTGAGTAGAAGGCACTCTAAACGAAATCTCGGGCTTCTTGGTCTTCATGCTATACCAAGTTGGAATCTCGCTCCCAGGTAAAAAAGTGCTGAATAACCAAATTCACGCAATCCCTGCATCATACAACGTCAATGTTATAAGTGCGCACTAGTTTAGCAGGTTAACTTTCTTGACAGCATACTAAAAGTCTCGGTGATGGCTTCAAAGGGACAATAAACTTAATAAGAATGCATTTTAACACAGGCAAGTTGCACGTGGCATACATGGTTATGACTAAGAATGTGTTAGCAAAAAGCTTTAGCATAATTGAGAGAAATTATGGGTAAGCCATTCTGGAAACGAAAACCTTGCCATTTTAGGGTCGAGGTCAAGGTCCACGTCCACCAAAGTTGCAAGGTACCTAGATAGGTTATTAGCCACTAAAAGGAAAAAAGGCGTCCTTTCAACTCGTGAGAATGTTGATACTTCATTCCGGCCACACCATACAAGTTTTCTGAATTGAGACATATCATCGATATCGATATAAATATAAATATATAAAAGACGAGTTGAGATCCGGTTTTGTGCTAAATGTCATCTTATTATTCCGAACTCTCGTGTAAAGTTTTACTTCATAAATTTTTTAAATTGAACTCTACCGACACTGTCTTGTTTAATTTTTCTAGGTACATTGCATTATAACCTATTAATCTAATTCTATCTCACATATTTATTTAACTTTTCTAGATAGCACACTATTAAAACCTATTACTATCAGACTCGTAATTACGGTAATTAATTACCTCTTGTTATTATTAGATGACCAACTAAGGACTAAATGCGTTGCACTAAAATAGCATTTAACTACTGGACCAAATCATTTGATACTAATGTAAATGATTAATATCGCAACAACATCAACAACAACAATAACAGTAACATATATATATATATATATATATATATATATATATATATATATATATATATATATAGGGTCGTGATCCATTTCTAGCGCTAGCACGTTGCTAGCGCTGTTTTGCCGTCCGCTACATAATGTAGCGGACGATAAATTACCGTCCTCTACATTATGTAACGGACGTTGCTAGCGCTAGCAACGTATCAGCTCCCATATATATATATATATATATATATATATGGGAACCGATCCACACCCACCGGTGGAGAAATAATCTAGCCATCCACGTGTACTCGTGGATGGCCCAGATTTTGTTTTTTGAAAAAGTTGCAACCGCCAATCTTTCAAGCGGCTGCAAAAATTGACAAAAATGCCCCGTAAAGCTGAAAAAACCTCACCGCAAGAAAAACTAGCGGTTGAGGGCCCACGAATTTTCTCCCAACCGCTACAAAGTGTAGCAATTGGGAGCACACCCAACCGCTACACTTTGTAGCGGTTGCATTGTACTTTTTTTAAGATTTTTAATGAAAAAGTGGGGCCACTTAGAATTTTTTTTAATGAAAAATTGTTTGACGGATTCCAACCGCTACTAAGTGTAACGGTTGGGTGGTGTGGAGGTTGGTCATGATTCCAACCTCTACAGAGAGTGGAGGTTGGAATCATGACGTTCGGTTATTCGGTCCGAGTCCGGATATAAAACCACGAGGGATGGCGCACCATCCCAAGCATGCTATCACAACCAGGAAGTCATATGCGGACAAGAAGGCCTTGATTAAGGAGAAAGAGTAAGCCGAGACTACTCTGGCTCCTTGAGAGTGAAGGAGTGGTGACCTTTACTCTCACGCCATACAGAGCGACGGTGGCTCCATACGGGGATAACACGATTGTTAAGGGAACTTAGTAGCGGTTGGTCATGATTCCATGAGCAACCGCTACACTTAGTACCTATACTATTTTGGTATAAATCATAGATATTTGAAAGATACCAATATGAAAATAAATTACTATATGATAATTTATATGAAGCTACTACTTTTTTTACCTAACAATGCATTCAATGTATTATGATTTGATAATAATTAAGTGATTAATATCACAACAACATCAACAACTTACAAAGGACTAGCGGTTGGGGGCAAAAGAAAGAAAGAAAACTTACAAACTTGATCATGTTCAAAGAAAAGGTGAGTGCAACCGGCTCTTCGTAAAGGAACATACAATTATCAAGCTCTAGCCGTAGTAGTGATTGTTAATATTCCGTGACTATTCTTTTGGCATCAATTAAAATTTACAATTTAATGGCAAAAACGAAGAAGATTGCAACCTGCATTGTGGATGTTTACTTCCCTCTTCTTAGTGTGATGTCATCGATGCACAATGCATAATTATTGTCACTGGAAAGAAGAATGGTAGCCGTTGTGGATGTTTACTTCCCTTCTTGATGTGATGTCATTAGGGCTGTATATGAACCGAGTTCGAGCCGAACATGGGTGTGTTCAAACTCGATTCGTATAATTTCAGGGGTGTTTGAGCTCGACTCGTGTTCATTTAGGAGCCAGACATGGGTGTTTGAACTCGGCTCGAGTTCATCTAACGTACAACTCAGGCTCGACTCGGCTCGTTCATCTAAAGAGAGAAACTGAATCAACAATTAAAAAAATGGCCAAAAAAACGACCGGAGAAGAAGATGAAGACGTATTTCTGGATCTTCTCAAATATTGAAGACTTGGAGTCATAAAATATCCCAGATCTGATCCAGATCTGATCGGGGGATGCCAGATCTGTGTGGAGGAGCATCTGTGTTTGTGGGGCTTTGGCCTGACTTGGCGGAGGTCTAGCCGGCGATGTGGGCGATGATTTGGCCGGCGGTGTGCTTGTGTGATGAGAGAGAGAGCAGATGGTGTTTGACGACTGTTAGATCGTCTGAGAGAAGGCCGTAGCGTGGGCGATGATCTGGCTTGCGGCGTGGCCGGTGGTCTGGCCGGCGGCGTGGGTGGTGGTCTGGCCAGCGGTGTGGCCGGTGGTCTGGCCGGCGATGTGCCTGTATGATGACTACGAGTATTGGCCGGCGGTGTGGTTGTTTGTTGAGTCTGTGTGTCTAATGAGATGAGATGAAGAAAATGAACTTTGAGAGAGAGAGAGAGAGAGAGAGAGGAAGCATGGGTGATCCACATGCTTCCAAGTCCCAACAGAAGGTAGATATTTTTTGTAGGTTTATAATATATATTATATTTTTTAATGAATAAATGAACCGATGTTCGTTTATAAGGCTCGGCTCGTGTTCGGCTCGTTAAGTAAACGAGTCCTCTTGTTCACGAACATAAATAAACAAACATTATTATGTTCAAACTCGGCTCGTTTAATAAACGAGCCTTAAAATTGTGTTCGTGTTCGGTTCACTTATTATATGAATGAACATGAACGAGTTTTTGAGTGAACGAACAGCGAGCTGTTCGTGAACAACTCTGTTCATTTACAGCCCTAGATGTCATCGGTGTACAATGCATAATTATTGTCACAAAAAAAAAAGGAATAGTTTGATGCACAGGTTTTGAAGCCTAGCGGTTGCACACTCTTGTTAAAGATTTTGCAGTTAATTCATTTGTAACCAAGTTCTTATGTTTTTGACATTTCTACTTCGCTTGCTTAATCAATAGTTTTTTTAACTTCAGTGGACTTGTTCGTGTTTTTAATTGCTAATTGTTATCATGTATCTCTTTTTATAAAGCTTATTTACAATATTCTCTATCAAAGACAAATGAATAGGTTGTTATATAAAAGAGATAAGATATCTTAATAGTAGGAAATGGGAAAAAGTACATATTGGTAATATACTACAAGAAAATCTAGATGTAACGACGTCCATAAAAGGACGCTTTATAAAAAGCGTCCTAAAAAGTTCTTTATAAGACGCTATGTTAAAAGCGTCTCTATTTCTCGTATATAATAGGACGCTTTGCAACGTCCTAAATTATAAATTATAGGAGTATAAATTAAAGGTCCTAAGCGGCTCTTGAGTGTTTGCCCTAAATATATCCCCCAGGTCCCTTATCTTCCTTCCTTTCATTCCAACTGGCCACCATCTCTGCTTGCACAGCCGAAATCCAATGCCCCCATAAACTAGACTACAACTACTTCATTGGATCCTCAAAGCCGAAATCCATATCTGACTTCTCTTTTTCCACGAATTACTCTCTTTCTCTGCCCCGATGACTTTTTCTTTCCACTCTCGCATCTATGCCGTGAATCTACCACAAGAACCACCACCGTTCTTTGCACGTAGAACCAGCGGTACAAGCACCCACCTGCCGTCGCCGCCACCATTTTTGAGCTATGTCCTTCTCAATCTGTGGTTCAATTACAATTCGATCTTAGGTAATCAACATATCCTTTTGTAACAAATTATTCCTACTGTTCTAATATTTGGTTGCATTAATAGACGATTTTAGGTTAATTTTGTTAATTCTAGATAAAGAAATGCCAAATAAAATGCTTCTACTATTTGAACCCTATAGACAATCCTCCTTCTTTAGTTTGTATCACCTCTAGGGTTCTTACTCCGGTGGAAATTTGGGGCTTTTTCCATATAGGGTAGAATTTGGTCACATTTGACCGAGGTGTTGTTAAATTCTGTGACGGAGGGCCATCTGTAAGAGCTAGCTTGCTAAAAACTATAATACAGCCACTGTTGATTATATTCCATATACTTGTGTTGAGCTACTCTTGCATGCGTCTTTACCAAATTAGAAATCTCCTTTTAATCACAGTTACTTTGTCTATGACATGCCCGCTTAAAAAGAGGTATATCCTGACATACATGTATGTATGTTGCTGCATGATAATCCAAATTTGTTCTTAGGGAGGTGATTAAGCAGCTGTCAGTTACTAAACCGGAAAACAAAAGACTTTACATTAAATATGTCAAATCTTGTGAGTTTGGCAAGGAAGAGAGTGGGTTTCTTTTGTATGTTAGGATTACGCCTGAGAATATTTGAGTCGGTGTGTACCTTGGATTTCTTATCTTGTTGGATGTGATTTTGGTGTGTTTCTGGGTATCTCTCTGTTTGTAACTTTCTTCTTTGTTACTTCATTCTTTCAGTTTCACCTGTGGAATTAAACCCATGATAATTTCATGTTTCCAACTGTGAGAGTTCCTTATAATTATAATAAGTTTAACTTGGTAACTTGACAAATAAATGAAGTGACATGCTCAACAAGAAGAATTAAATGAGTTTTAGCAAATAAAGCGACGACATTCTCAAAAAGGGCAATTGGTAATTCTTGCCATAAACATGTATGGACCATGAGAGTAAATAAAGCCTAAGCTTCCCTGATGGACTCTGAATATTAAGGAGGGTCAAAGCAATGTAGAGATTTATAATGTATGGTCCACCTATTGAACTTCTAATGGGATCATAAGAACTAAATTTTTCTATGCTTTTATATATTTTGTATAAGCATCAATTCCAGCATTCTTAAGCACTTGCACCTGACTCCTTTTCACCTTGTAGGCACACTTACAAGTCCGAACGACTTAATCTAGTATTCTAGCGCCGTAGTTGAGTTGGAAACATTGCTGAATTTCTTATTTTAGTTGTTAACATGGACTTTTTTTGCATTTGGTTAGTCTCCCATAGCTTTTTCTATACTTTTTCCTTTTCCCAGCTTAGACGACGATGTCCATCAGTGGACTTCTCTTCTTTCTACATGTCTTTACACTTGAGATTGCGAGGCTTCACTTGTTGGAGAGATCCAGTTTCTTACTTTGGGAACTGGAACTGGCTATTGATGGTTGAAAAGGAAAAAACGAATTGTGTTAAGAAGGCACCTTGCTGGCATGTCTCAGTTATTCTAAAGCCACTTTTTAAGTTAGTTTCTTGTTGCTAGGCAATACAGTATACTGGAGTTAGCTAGTTGCCATGTGATGTGCTATCCTAAGTTGTGTAACTTGGTTCTTCTTATCCTAAGGTGATAAACTTAGTTTTACATTTTAGTTACCTTTCGCCGTTGTTGCTTTAGTTTGACTCAACTACTGAAGAACCTGTTATAATAGAAGCACATGGTATTGGTGCTAGCGTAGAAACTGCGAAAAAAGACCCAAAGCTCTATAATCAGGCTACAGCTGAAGCCACAATAAGCTGTTAATTAACATGTGTGGAACTTTGTACATAATGAACAAAAACCTTTGTATGCTTTGCTTTAAGAAGTCGGTTTATGTAGTTGCTTATTGTGTTCTTTATTAGCAGTTTTATAGCCTTTAGATTATGCTTTTAGGAGAATATATGTTGATTTAGTGCTGATTTAGTTTTTTTTTGCTTAACCTTGTTTCTTTGTTTCAGCCAAACGGTCATTTCAAAATCCAAACCACGACATGCTCAAGCATATCAAATCATCATCCAAGGGCATTTGGCCACCATCATGGAGTGGTAAGTTTTTTATTTCGTAATCATTATTGACCTAGTTCAGTAGGAAAAACTAAAGTTGTTAAGCATATGGAATGCATCTATGAGTATTTTTATAGAGTTACGAGTTGTCAAATCTTTTTGAAACACTTTGGTAGAATTTATAAAGTTTGTATCCAAAATATCAAATCAGCTCTAATACTATCTACACGGAAGAATGAGAATCTTCCTAATATCAATTTCTGTTGTATGTCCGTTTGTCCGATTTTGCATTTTACTTGTAGTTTGATTGGATTGAACTGAATTGTTTGACAGACGTGTAAATGCTGATGGAAGTTGAGCAGAGATTTTGTTGCAGTCCCTCATGGTACTTTGCGAGATTTGGAGTAATCTTCATTTATCGATATCATAGCATTGTTTTGTACATCTTTGGAACAATTTGTCTTGTCCAAGTAGATCTTTGAATTTGTTCACTTGTTAATATGATTGACAAGAAACTTTGTATTGTATGTGCTTATAACTTGTTTATCTTACGTATTAGGCGTTGTACAAAGAGGATGGTTTTATGAGTTGTACCTTTTACAAGTGAGGAATAACATAATTTGTAGATATTACAATTATAAGTTCTTGTACATTGAAATGATTTACTGCGAGCTCATTTGTTGAATATTGAAAGTTGTAATAGAAAATATTATATAAATATTTTTTTTCAAAAACAGATTTATCTTGGGACGCTAAGAAGCGTCCTAAAAGATCCAAAACAACGCTAAAAAGCGTCCCAATAGGGTTTGATGTGGTTCAGTTTATGGGACGCTCATTTGCGTCTCATTAGGCCTTACCCCTATTGAGGCACTTTCGTGCGTCGTAATAACTTATTGTGACGGCCTCTAATGGGGCGACGTTACGACGCTATCCAAAGCGCCTTTACGTCAAAAGCGTCCTTACATGATACTTGTAAGGACACTAGAAGGCGTCCTTACAGCTCATTTTTGTTGTAGTACGTATGTATATTCACTTGTACTTTCATCTATAATAGTATACTTCACCTTACACTTCAGAATTGAGGTAAGCTCTGACAGTCTTATAAAAAGGAAGAGTTACTCTGCTAATGATGAACAGAAGCAACGCTATAATAGAGCAAAGAGGGACAAGAGGATAATAGTAAACAACTCAATTGTAAAAAGAGACTTATCATCCGATGAATAATCTGTGTTAGAAATTATTCTTGATGAACTTTTTTTCTGTATGTATTTATAATATAAATATAATACGTAGGTATATAGGCTGAAAATTTAGATTTGTAAACATTATTGAAATTACTTCATTTATTACGATTATCTCATATCAACTTCACACATTTGTTTCATAGTATACATTTCGAAAGGACACCTACACACAAACATAAAATTGACTTCTTAGATGAGTAGATGTGATATGATAATATAGATCTGTGTTAAAAATAAAAGTTTTACGGCAAATATAAAAGTTTTACGGCAAATATATGCTGCCCAACTAAACTAATAGCCTTATTGTACCACTAAGATAAACAAGGTCATATTAAGTAAAAAATACACTTTCAAGAGAAACTTAAATTACAGTACAAATTTTTTAAGTAAAAGGTATTTAAAAAAAAAAAGGTAACATTAAGCTTAAGGCTCTGTTTGACAACACATTTTTTTTTTGTTTCAAATTTCCAATTTTTGGGGGAAAAAAAAAACTGAAAAAAAAAACTTATTGTTGGAGTGTTTTTTCTTCTTCTTCAGTTTTAAATTTTTAAACTGAAGAAGAAAAAAAAAATGGTTACCAAACGCGTTTATTTTTTTCAGTTTCCAAAACTGAAAAAAAAAAAGCCTGGTCAAACGGGCCTAGTGTGGTTTTTAGGTGGAACTTGAAATTTAGTACTTAAGCTAAAAAAAAATTGAAAAAAGACTTCCTCAGTACTTCAATCTTCGAATAAGAAATACATGAAAATGATTATAATATAGATTATTACCAAAAGAAAATTAATTGCAGGGCTATTCTAGACCCCAACCAGAAATTGCCATCAATGCATAGATATAAACAAGATGGATAGTAAATGATGTTGAAAGTTTTAACCGATGATACTGTGAGTAGAAGATTGCACGAGTAGAAGATTTTAGAAAGATCCTTGGAAGCTACACCTATTAGATTTGTTGGCTAAGCAATATGAGTTTCAGTACGTGCTTTGCTAGATCTCTTGGGAGTTCATTTGGTTCTTGTTTTTAAATGTGCAACATTTACGACTAAGTCCTTTGTACAATTATATATTACTCATAACTCATTTTCATTAAACACTTCTACTTTCGACTATCCCTTTTGGATTAATTTTTGAACTTTCCTTTGTATCACTTAGTTGTTATTTTAACTTCTTCTCAGTTTCACTTCCTAGACAAATGTACATACCTTAGAAATATATTACAAGAAACTGGACAATTCCAATATATACACTTGACATTAACTTTCTCTAAAATATTTTTTTTCACTTTTATTACTGAAATGTCAAATTTGTAATGATTCGTAAGATTAGATATTTGCGGAATATATTTAAAACAGACTACAAAGTCAGTGTATCTTAGACAGCAAGATACAATATAGAACGATCAAGATTTTCTTTTGATGAGACAAAGGAAATTACTATGATAACAAGTGACAAATGTTGATGATAATTGGCATTAACAAATCAGGTTTGAAAGTAAGACCATATTTTGTGCAATAAACTTTTCATACTTCAAGTCTTTGATTAGCAGTTAATAATTTATTTATTTATTAGGGTTTAGTATAAAATCCGTATTAATTAATTTGTATTATGTTTTCACCAAGGTTCATAATATTGTTATTTTGAATCATTATTTAACGTGCAAAACACGTGATCCTTACTAGTATATATATATATATATATATATGTGTGTGTGTGTATGTGTGTGTGTGTGTGTGTGTGTGTGTGTGTGTGTGGACGTTTCTCAATTGGTATGGTATGGAGATTCGAACTCAGGATTTTGAGGTTATTCCTCAAGAGCTTTGCTACTTCACCCACTACTTGAGGTTATTCCTTTTACATTTGATTTTTGAGAAGTCATCATGTTTTAGCTTCCTGAGTACTATAGTATTCACTTATTTACTAATTACATATATGATGCACGCGCACAATATACATGAAGGAAGAAATGCATATATATATACCTGGAGTGGACGTTTCTCAATTGTGTGTGTCAGGTTATTGAACAATTGCATCTGAAGGCTTCCCTTGGATTCCGAATTAGTCAATCCCAAATCGTTCATCATTTCTGCATCAAAGTTACCAATAGGTTCTAAGTTGAACATATGTTGAACCTCAACTAGTTTTCCACACCCACCCACACCAAAAAGCGGCGATTTCAACACGTTTGGTATATTTGTTATCGTCTGCAGTGACGTGCATTGTCCAACAAGCAACCGCTTTAAACCCATTGGAAGCTCTGGAAGTGATTGGATCTCTTTGCATGAATCTAAGAAAAGTTCTTTGAGCCCAATGAGGTCCTTGATGCTCCCTGGTAAGCTACGCATTGGATTTTCACTTAAATCCAAAGTCTGCAATGAGGCCAAGCTGCCAAAATCCTTTGGAAGAGAACCATCCGATAAATGGCAATTTGCAAGGTTTAAGGTAACCAAAGAGCTGGGTAAAGAAGCAAATGAAAAGCGAAAAGGCTCGGGATTCTTTCTTATTTTTATCGCTGCCCAAGATTTCACCTGTGCTAAAGTAGGAGGTTCCATATTGTCCAAATGATATGCTGGTGACTCGTCATGAAGCTTTGAGCAACCAGATAGAATGAGTTTCTCAAGTGATTTTAGCTGATGAATGCCTGTCGGGAGCTTCCTGAGGTTTCGGCATCCTTTAAGATCCAGCAAAATAAGTCTCTGCAGAACCCGAATTGATTCATGAACTTCAACCAAGTTTATGCAGTACTTGAGAACTAGTTTCTCAAGATTCGGGACAAGAGAAAAGTCCAAGATACCAGAAACTAGGCCATGAGAATGACTGAGATCAACCAATTTCAGTAATTTGAGCGGCTGTAATCACAAACAGAAAAGTGATTAGTTTTATCTTAAGATTGGCTAGCCAAAGCTTTTAACAATTCATTTTTAAATGTTGTATCTTTGGCAGCCATTTTGCCATCTTATATCATCAGCCACAACATTTTTGAAGAAATGAAGACTGAAGCTCTTTTTATGTATCCTGAAAGAAAGGGTGTAACATTCTTGCTGAAGAATCTAAAACAAAAAAAAAAGGATCTTCAAGATACATTTTATGTTTTTTTTTAATAATAATAATTAATCCTTGCCAAAAGAAAAAGGAAAGGAATCATATTATACCTTGGTTCCTTTCCAAAATGTTTCCAAGCTGCTGTAGCACATGTCAAGAACTACCAGATTCTGTAGAGGAAAATCAGTGGGTATTTTTCTTGACGGGAACCCATGCCAACACAACCATCTTAACTTCTTTGGAAACTCTTGATATCCTCCTGTAAGCCGTATATTGTTGAGCTGGAGCAGTAAAATTGGAATAAAAATAGTGACGATTGGATATTTACATAGAATGGTCGGAACAATACGGATGAAAAAGAGTTCCAATTGTTGCAGGTGGAGTTGACTTTTTCCTCATTTGAACGATGACACCATCAATCTGCAAATGGAGTTTTTTTTTTTTGGTAAGAATCTGCAAATGGAGTTGACTTTGAATGGGTATTACAGTATACCATGGGCCGGCAAAATCTTTTATTGTCTTTGTTTTATTTTGGCTAAATTTATATTTGCTTTATTTTCATTTTCATGTATTTTTTGATTATCGAACTTACCTTAGAATCTATTCGCCATTAGTTTGTGCTTGCAAAAATATTATTGAAGTTTACTCCACCCTACATGAAAAATTATATTCAAACGATGTATATAAGAGTTTTCAAAATTTTTATGAGGTATTTGATTGGATTCTTTTTCATAGCTATGACAATAGAATCCAAATTAGTTACCGTAGTTTGATGGAAATACATCATTCTCATATTTTTGGGAAGTTATGAATAGTTAAACTAAAGAATATGGTAAACGAAAGGAGTTAGCCCCGAGACAATGTACCCATCATTCGACAGTGGCATTACAGGATTTGGCTTTTAAGGACAAGTGAAAGAAGGAACGTTGCAAATTTAAGAAGCTCATACATTATAGTGTTATAGAACTTTTGAATACAAGATTTTACCATTTGAACTCCACTTCTGCCTCAAATGTCCATAAACCATTGCTATGTTGTGTCTAGATCTCTTAAACTCAATTGCAACCAAAGCAATCACACTAAGTGAGTCCACAAACTCAATCGTAAGAAAAAACTACACTAAAATAGTCCACATCGTGGAGCTACCACTAGGTTTTTTTGGTATTGATTACACATTGATATTATTTTGGTTGTTTTGAGGACTTTACAACAAAAAACTGAAATACAAGAGAAATTTATTGAAGTTAATCCCTTGTCCTGCACTTCCGTGTCTGCCTATGTCTTCCTTTGCAATGAGGTCGAATTCATAGTCACAACGTTTCACTCATTTGTTGCAAAGGTTGCAAAGCCTGGTACATGAATTTAAAATAAGGTGTTGTGAGCCCGACAAGAGTACTCATGTGTGCATGGGCTAAGGCCCATTTCCAAAACTTCAATTTTGACTTTTAAGTTTTTCGTTAATACCTCATTTTTCGCATGCTTTATTTTAGGCAAACTTTCCATTCTTTGATTGTCTCTGATTGAGATTTTCTGTCCATTATAAATCTCAATTAAATTATTCTTTTCTGAATCAGGTCCTTAATTATGATCTTAGAGTTGACCATCTAGGTTTGGTCCTCCTCTGCTACTATAAAAACAGATCTTGTCCAATATCTTTTACGCACAAAAAGGTCTTCTCTCTTCTTCTTTTTTCTCAGTTATTCAGTCAATATACTTCTGGTTCAGACAATCCATGTTAGCAATTCGATAGCTTCTTCTACGAGTGGACATACTCAAAGCTTAGTCATTGATTTATGGGAGGTGGTCACCGTGTAGCGCATCTGCATCAAAGGTTACGACCTAGTGAAGGCGAGATCACCTTTTGGGACAGGATCACTGTTAGGCCTCAGCTCTTTTAAACCTATAAGTCATTTCAAATATTAACGGCCTACCTAATCACTTTTTATATTCAGTTGATGCTTTATTAAATTGAGCATGTTAGTCCTCATTTTTCCAACCATCTAAAAGGTGAATTCTAGGCTCGTTTATTAATCATGATACCTGATTTGTCTAAGTTTGATTGCTTTGATGCTCAGAATTACTAACATTGGTCAAAGGACTTACATTTTCTATCTCAATCACTTGGTTTAGAGTATGTGCTTTATTCAACTTAAGTTCCAATACTTGGCAAGTCTGTTACTTATGGGAATTCGTCTTCTGGAAATTTTGGTTCATCTTAACAAGTTTCTTCACTAAAAGATATTGAAAACGATAATTGTTTATGCCGTTGTTATACTCTGCGTTATGTTTCCAACTATCCGTTTCAAATTTATCACTGTTATGAAAGTGCTAAATAAGGTTGGGAGGTTGTAAAGGTCGAATTATCCCGTTGGGCGTTTACACTTTGAAAACAACCTAGTCTGAAAAATTATCGATTTTAAAATTCTGGATAGGAATACCGGAATTTCACCATGTAAGACCTGATTGCGCTTATTAACATAGGACACTAGAATCTTAAAAAGGACAAGTCCAAATGCCGCAAGTTTGCTTCTAAGGCCAATCCAATTGAGCAAAGGCCTCAAGGGAGGCATCTAAACCCATTACTAGAACCAGCATCATACCAACAAGAGAAAGAAAAAAGGGCAGGCTTTAGATAGGAAAGATCTTAGATTCAGACACCCCAATAAAATCCAAAAAATTAATTAGCAATGGGTTTGGTTTTTTTTTTTTTTTGTGGGAAAAGTTAGACACCTTGCTAGTGGATGCAGCAACTGCAAGGGAAAGAGGGACAACACCAAGGAAGGGGCAACCATCACCCAAGGCATCAAGCTCATTTGGCTGAGAGCAATGACTTCATAGCTGCAGTTGTTTCAGAAGTGAACTTAGTTGACAATAGGTTCGAATAATGGTGGACATTCGGCCACTAGGCATATTTTTGTGAAAAATAGATCTTCCTCAACTACGAGAAGGCCGGTGGGTGATGAAAACAACGCCTTCATGGGAAACTCTCCTGCTGTTAGGGTTTTGGGGATCAGGAATTAACTAAACTTACCTCCAAAAAATCTATCGCCCTTCAAACCTTGTTTGAATCCTTCTTGAACAAGCTGGAGTTAAAGTGGTCTTTGGATCTGTTAAACTTTTTCTTACTCATTATGGGGTATTTGTTGAGAAATGTTTTGTAATAGGGGTATTGGGTGCTTGATGCTTCTGTTGAAATGAATAACAATGTTTCTTCCTCTGTTTTTACTGTTGAATCTCTTGACACATGACATGCTTGTTTAGACATGTCAATGTTGCATCAATCAAAAGGTATTCTACCAAACACCCCAAGCCTTTTAAATATGTGAAATGGAATACATCGCTATTAGAGCTCATCCATAGTCACTTAGCTGACTTGAAGAACACTGCTAGTAGAGGGAATAAACTTTGTGGTTGGTGTATCTCCTCAAATCAAAGGAGAATCATAGAATTGAACCATTTAAAGTGTATCAAGGACGAGAATCAGAGGTAATTAGTGAAAAAAGACAAGGTTAGAGAAAGCTTGAGAGAGTTAGTTAACAGAGAAATTGATGATAACTTCTTGCCAACTAGATGACTTATTTGATGATACTACTTGGTGATTTGGTTCATAGAATCACAACATACGAACTGAAAAGTGAAGGAATCTTTGAAAAGGATAAAAGTCGGGAAGGCTATTCGACAAAATGTTATTCAGTACTACTGAGGTCTTGAGATGCTTAGCTGATGTGGACATAGATATGATGACTATGTAGTTTAACAAATCTCATATTATTTTAAAATGCTTTTGTAGCATACGTTCATTTATCGTAAACAATTATTTTGGATTTTTTTGTAATATTAGAAAATTTTAGGTATACTTTGAAAAATATCTAAAGTTGAAGGGGTTTTGATAATTTTTCTTTCAGGGTATATAGGGGGCCGATTCACATTTACCGGTCAACCTATTATCTGTTCGTCCACTAGAAGTTATGAACAGTTCAGATTGGATTTTTTTGCACTAACCGCTACACTTTGTAGCGGTAGAGAGGGGATGAAGTTTATGAGTCAAAGGATGAAGCTTTTGGAGAGGGTGTTGAATGTATACTAAGAAGAGAGACAAAAATATATGAGAATCAAATTGCTATCTCCTGGGAGGTCTATAGGGGAATGGCGCGCCTATCAATTATGTTGATGTGATTAAGGATATATATGATCGAGCGACTAGCTACTAGATGTGGGAACAACTGATGGAATGACTAGGAGTTTGCAAGAATGATTGGACTTCACCAAGTGTTAGCTTTAAGCCCATATGTCTTTACTTTGGTTATAGACAAGCTTCCTTGGAATATTTGGGATAACATCCCATGGTGTACGTTAGTTGTAGATGATATAGTTTGAAATCACGAGATTGGATTATGACTAAATGTCAACTTAAAGTTATGTAGAAGTACTTTAGAATCCAAAGGTGTTTGTTTAAACCTGGAATGTAATTTTAGAAACGGTAGGAGGAGACCGAGGGAGAAAGTAACAAAGGATGGTCAACAAGTACCTAAGAAGTGTATCTCTATATATCTTGGACTACTAATGCTCATGGAAGGATATCTTGACGAGGATGTTGCCTGTGGGATAAGAGCGCGTCGGATAAATTGCAAGTCTATTTTTGTGGTGTACATCATTCCTGTCTAAGTTGAAGGGAAGCTTCTATACGATGATAGCAAGACCAACAAGACCAACATAGTGTTGTGTCGTTTAGACTATTAGGCAACCAACACTCTGTTTGGTTATCCAATTCATCTAATTACAACTGATTTGGTTTAGAGTTAATGAAAATTTTCGTTTGTTTATCTAATTAAAACGATTTTACAATCTCCTTTTTATTTTATACCCAAAATCCTACTACCATTTCAAAACCAAACAATTAACCTCAGAATTCCTCCCTCACGACTACCATACTCTCCTCTCTGTCTTCTTCTTTTAGTAATGTAGTCGGAATGCATTTCCTTTTTCATATAGGAACCATAGTAATTATATTTCATTTCATGACTATCCATTTATTTCTACAAGTGTTCTCTTAGATGTCCATTTCTTATTTGTTTTCATAAAAAAAAAAAGGTGCGTATATGGATTTGATATTCAAACAAAGCTCTGTTGAATGTTAAACTCAAGTTTGCTAACCAAATTAAACAATAAAATTGAGTCAAACATAATCTTTTCAACAAATTCATAAATATGAAAATTGAATATAAAGATTTTCTATAACCAAACAAAGCGCAGGAAACACGATTTACGTACAATAAGTGTAGCCGAAATGAAAATTCTTAGGACGATGTGTGGCCACACAAGAAGTGATAGAACAAGCAATGAGGATATCTTCAACAAAGATAGGGTGGCATTAAATAAGAAAAAGACGAAGGAACATCGGTTAAGATGGTTTGGTTATATCCAACATAGGCCTTGAGATGCCCCAACAAGAAGTGGTTTATGGTGAGTTGATTGTGTAACATGATTAGGGATAAGTTTGCGAATACGCCATTTGCAGGCATATCAACTTCCAGTAAGACACTCGCAAGCGTAGGGGTAGGGTTGGGGAGTGGCAGGCATTGACGAAAAAGTGACTGGTTGAAAGTTCCGACCAAGTCACGTACACGGCCAATACGATATCTCGTTTTGAGTGGGCTTGTTGCGTAGAAAACTTTGCATTGTCACCCTTCACACACTATATGATATGATTTGGTTGGGTACCTGCGGATGTGCAGTAGCTTACTGTGGACTCCTTAACCATTAGTACATTAGTTTCGGAATGTTCCTTTCCCTGCCAAAAAACAGGAAATTGAAAGAAAACGAGGGAAGCATTCAGCTTCAAAAAAAAAAAACTTCCAAAAATACAAGTCTATATGTTGAAATCTCTATGTCTAGAAGACAAGATTGGTATAATGAGAACAATTATTATGATGAACCATGAAAGGTTCGAAGTAAAATTGAATTTTATTGTCACAAGAAAATTGCGCGTCACTCTTCATGAGTTTTAAAGAATCTTATTTGGCATTGCAATTTAAGACCGGATTGAATGTTGGTTGGGTTATCTAAATTAGTGCGAATCTTTTGCTAGAAAAGAAAATCCCAACATTTTTCTAGTTGTGTTCTGCTAAGAACGGGTGACAAAATGCTCCTGGAATTATTGTGATTGAACTCCATTGGGGAGTAACAAACCAAATTGTTTCCGGGACCATTATAATATGATCCTCACGTATACAATAGGGGTTTTGATTTCCATACCCTTATTGTCAGTCTCAATTTGTTGGATAAAACACCCAATGGTTAAGGTTTGGTCGAGACAGAGCCATGGCCGGCGAGCTTGGTTTCCATAATTCCCGTGGTGGTGGCAATGTTATGTGAATTTGCACCAAAAAACAATCTGTATATTGAAGTGAACTAATAGCCAACAAGGGTTGGTTCAGCGGTCCCCAGGATCCCAATCCAGGTTTCCCACCTGGGTTCGAATCCTGCCCGCCGTACTTGTTGGTGGCAAAACTTACGTCCTCGCCCTGCTTGTGCTCCACACACGGGTCCTTGTGCGCTTCGGCCCCGACATAGGTGCGGGAATCAGGGGCTCAGATGTATGTGGCGGTCTTGTAGGTCCCCGAGGCGCAATACTCCCCGCCGGTTGGATTAGAACCTTACGGTCCAACCTTTTTTGTAATAAAAAAAAAATATATTGAAGTGAACTAATATGTATAACTGATGACGTGGCCCAGTTGAAATTTTGATTCCAATTGCTTTCCCAAACAATCTGACTCCGCAATTATGCCCTTAATTTAATTACGTAAAGGTGGATTTTAAACGGATGTCAGCTTTTGAACGGATTTACAACGTAAGATGCAATTATGCAGATTAAACTGCAAAACCGTGTATAGTTCAAGGACCGTTTTGATAATGTGATTTGAATTTTGAGTTTGTACTCGTGGCCTAAGAGGTGTTTCTTAGGGTGATAGTAGTTAAAATCAAAATCTTACTTTTCCTTAGTTGTTAAAAGAGTGTCCAGTGACAAAGGCCATTACACCCACATCCAGGCCTCTTCTCCATCACACCTTCCGCGCAACTTCCCCAATACGGTGTGAGGTCACAGGGACATGGTAAGTCAGAACTCTATGGGTTAACAAATTCTTTTGCCAAATTCTCATTCATTGAACACATTAGTCCTAGGCGCACTAGCTTTTAAAACCAATGTCATTTTCTGACTTTTAGAATTTTGTTTTGTTGACCAAAAAGATGCACAAAACAATGACCACACCAGATTTTATAATTACAACCAAAGTACTTGCTTCTGTGCCTATAGGGCCCGCAGCAATCTTTTTGGCTTTGCTGCTTCACCCTTACGCCAGTTCCTATCTATCGGCGGTCTTTAAGGAGAAGACTAGGGGTGAAGAAGAAGAATCTGTTCATCTAGCGTTCTCAGGATTTATATCTCGGATGCCTTTTTCCTTTTACCCCTTGAACATGTGTTAGATCTTGGATGCTTTCTCAATTTATTGCTTTTTAGGCTTTGTGCTTAAATGATAAGCTGAAACTGCTATATTTATGGAGGTATAGCTGGATATGTTGTTAGTGTTGAAGGTTTAATTTATTTGATTTAGTATGGGCGTGCCCTATGAGCGTTGCACCTACACTCCAGGTACCCTTCACGCTTTACAAGTTCCATTAACTCAAGTATCTTATGTCGAAAGCATTGCAAAATAATCGGTCAAGCCTATTTTTTGGACATATGACTCTGTTTGTCTTCTGTACTTAGTTCGTTTAACAGGTGCTTAGTTCATTTAACAGTCTAGGCAGAAGGTAAGGGCTTGCCTTATCAAAACAAGTCACAGAATATAAGAGTAAATCAAAATCCTATTTCATTAAAGTAGCACAATATTGCAAAATCTTGACATTTTGTTGCAAATTTGAGCGGTATAGTCACGAGTAAATAACATTCTGCAGCAAAATTAAAGAAGCGGTGTCTCCAAACTAAGGAATTCATGTCTCGTATGGGCTTTTCTCAACACCTTTCAGGTGTTTTCGGAAGTGGTCTTCGGAAAGAAGAAATTGAAGAGTGTGTATTCATATGTAATATTTAGTTTTGGTTCTTTCTTGTTGTCTATTTAGGCATACATTTTTTTGGATCAATTTGTTATTTTGATTCTATAACAGAAGTGATTGGGTGATTAATTATGTGAATGTGGGCATCTTAATATCACCGTGCTTCTTATTTTTTACAACATGCAAGTTTGTTTTCCCCCTTTAATCTGAACCAATTCAAGATTTTAATAAGAATGTTGTAATACGAAGCAGAAGTGGTAATACTAAAGTTCTTTTGGACCGTTCTGTCACTAGGATATTTTCTGATTCTCATTAGTAGATGTCTGAAGGAGACATGCGTGTAGATATGTTCAAGTGAGGATGTACCACTACACATCTGCACGTGGTGTTATGAAATTAAAGTCATGTAGAAGCCAAAATGCTTCCATCCGTAAGGGACATCATGAACGGGCATATGCAGTTGTTGTAGAAATATTGGTGCAGGTTGAAACCTATCACCTATTTGATCGTCTGGGAATACGTATTCCTCGTGCAGTCGTTGAGCTATGCATCCAGGCTGGGGTTGATTTACCTGAACTCGCATTGCCAAAAGTGAATATATGTTAGAGAAGCTGAAATGGTTGTTTAGGTTGCATTCTCCTTTTGTTAAGTGTGAAGGGTATGTAGGATCTTGTAATCGAACACTCTTCTCCTCCGAAAAGAAATGAAAGCAATTGTTATCTGAGTGGAGAAGATTGCATTAGACAGGAGTCAAGTTGTTGCTCTCCATATCAACTACTGGTCTTGTGTGTGTCACAGGGGCAAAGATCCTTCAAAAATGTCCTACAATTGCTTTGGTTATAAAAGGAAAAACTTAAGTTCGTTGGCACTTTATTCGAGCAACTCCTGGCGACATTTATCCATAAACTTGATATTAAAATGAGATTCTTAGCTAATTTGGTACATAATTAAAATAAAATACCAAAAGAAGAAACATAATTGCAGAATTGAGCAACTGCCGATGAATCAGTGTACTTCCAAAGATCAGTATAAGAATGCAGTAGACTACATTGAGAATGAAGTCAACTACATTGGGAATGGAGCGGACTACATTGGGAATGCAATCGACTTTATTGACCGTTGACTAAAAATATCGGCTGATTTTTTTCAAAATTATGCAAAATCTGTCAATAACGGCTATATATGATATCTACCATATTAAAATGAGTTAGGGCTTCATCATACACTATTGAAATCACATTCTAAGCCTCCATTCATTATCAAAACTCATATATTAAACTTTTCTCTCTTCATTTTCATGATTTTACATCATTAAAGATAATATTTTTGTGAGTAATTCTTTGATTGGGAGTAAGCATTCTTCAAGTCATTAATTTTCCCATCTTTCTATTGTAGCTCCTAGTGCTTGGCATTTCTATTTTCAATTAAAAAAGTCCCACTAGTCCTACTAATGTTTGTATCTAATTACAAATCTTCAATTGAACAATAGGTAAAGGCTCAATTGAAGTGCATATTCCTTTTTAAGATACACCTACAAAGTTATTTGATTGATTGAAAAAGGCCAAAGTATATGAATCAAGAAAATTAGGACTTAATCTCCGATTATCTTGCAAAGTTACACAATTGACTACAGAAACAAAGGCAAAAGAAAAGAATAAAACTAAGGTTAAAATTGTTAGTTGGTATAGTTGTGTCATCCTTCCTTCTTCATTTGATTTTTTATTATCGCTTCTTTTACCTGAACTTTGAGAATTTTAATTGCCCAAAATCGTCGACTGACATGTCCTTCGATAAATATGGCCAAATGCTCCCGTTTTTTTTTTTGTTGTTGGTATCAACTTGCATGTTTGTTCATATGTTGCCTAGTCACGTTGCTATAGTAGGCCATAACTTCCTTCTCATCAATCAATCTGCAATGTGCTTTGCTCATAATTGTTCTAACATGTACACTCGTTCGATCATCGTTGGTCAATCCTAAAATCAATTATTTTTGGTGCCAACATAAGGTAATAATTACATTCTCATCACTGTATTACCAACGCGAGGCTGACAATCGACAAACATAGATAACGGATGCTACATGCGGGCGGATCATTGGAAAAGGGGAATTCTCAATCCCATCGCCGCCGGCACCGGCTCCTGGTCTCAGTGCTACCAGCTGCTGCTCTTGCCGCCGACCACCACCAGGTTCGTCTCTCTCTCTCTCTCTCTCTCTCACTCACTCACTCTCTCTAAATGAGTAACCACTATGATTGTTGTGCTAAGATTGTAGAATCAGTTTGTAGTATCTGACTTCCTATTTTGAATACTTATTGTCTAAAAAAAAGGCGCACACGCGCTCTGGGTACATTTATTTAGATGAATTATGTACGGCACGAGCTAATACCACAGAAATGAAGCTTGTTGAAACTTGAAACCAAGATGTAGTAAATTGAAACCAAGTATGTACTGAGTAGACCGCAGACAAAGAAGAAGACATTAAGGAGGAATCACTATCGGACATGGAGCCTAAGAAGAGAAAGCTTCTTGTTAGTGGGGAACTTCGTTTCCATTTTGGGATATATTTTGCTAATTTAAGAAGATTGAGTATTTATTTACGGAAGCCTTGGGGATGAGAATATGTTCATTTTAAAACTCAAAATCTTTATTTGTCCCATGAGACTACCATTGATGATCAGGTATCATTATGGTTGATAATGTTTGTACTAATTATCATTGTTGTCACGTACACCTCTATTTAACCTGTAAACTTTGACTTCAGTCGTTGTTTACCATATCTTCATAAGCAAAACAATACTTACTTAGCTATGATTCTTGTTTGAGTTGAGTTCAGTTTTTTACATGTATCAACTTCAATCTTAAGAATTCGAAAAATGTCAAAGGAGAAAATCCAGTGACACGGAGGAAGTAAGAATGTGTGTCTACATATGTACTTCCGTATGCATGTCGCAGCGATTAGAGGGTATTCTACTATTCTCGCTTCCTACCTGATTAATATGTCAAAAGTCCGCAATTAGAGCTCGTGTGCAATCATCCTCTGCACTACCTATTTTTGTTGGTTGTGCAATTCTAAAGAGGGTGATATAGGATCGACAAACGAGATAAGGTAAGAGAAAGGAGAAGCATAAACTTGAACTATTTAAAGTGTATCAAGGATGAGAATCAGGGGTAATTAGTGAAAAAAGATGAGGTAGGGAAATATTGTGAGGATACTTGGATAGGCTAGTTAACGGAGGAATTGATGCTAATCAATACGAACTACATGTCTTGTTTGGTGATACCAATCAGTGGTTTGGTACGTAGAGTTGAAACATCTGAAGTGAAAAGTGCAGGAACCTTTGAAAAGGATGGAAGTAGGGAAGGCTATAGGACAAAACGATATCCAATACTGAGGTTTGGAGAAGCTTACTTGATGTGGGCATAGATTTGATTGCTGTTGTCTAACATATCTCATGTTGTCTGAAAATGCTTTTGGAGTGGAAGAAAGCACTTTAATACCTATATATAAGAATTCATGAGATATCTAAAGTTGCAACGATCAAGCTCACAAGCTTTTGGAGAGGGTATAATTAGAAGGGATTAAAATATATGAGAATCAATTTGCTATCATGCCTGGGAGATCCATTACGGGAATTATTTTTATAGTTCCAACGCAAATTATGTAGTGGGATCTATAGGGAAAAGGAGTGCCTATTAAGGTGATTTAAGGATATGCATGATGGGCCGAGTACTAGTGTGAGAACAACCGATGGAATGACTAGGAGTCTGCAAGCACGCTTGGATTTCACCAAGCGTTAGCTTTCAGCCTATATGTCTTTACTTTGGTTATAGACGAGCTTCCTTAGAATATTTGGGATAAGGAAGGTCCCATGTTGTACATTATATGCGGATGGTATAGTCTTAATTCACGAGATTGGATATGATTAGACGTCGAGTTAGAGTTAGGTACAAGTACTTTAAAATCCAAAGACTTAAGGTTAAGCAGGACAATGCTGAAGTACCTGGAATGAAGTTTTAGTAACACTAGGAGGAGGTCTATGGAGAAAGTAATATGGGATGGTCAAACAGTACCTAAGAAATATATCTTTGTATATCTTGGAATACTAATGCACATGGAGGGAGAGCTTGACGAGGATGTTGCCTCTTAAGATAAGAGCGCAAGGGATAAAGTGCAGGTCTGTTACTGTGGTGCTAGTGATTGTTACATTCCTCTCCAAGTTGAAGTGAATCTTGTACAGGACGACAGCAAGACCGACAATGTTGTATGGTTTTAGAATGTTGGGCAACTAAGAAACACCATACACATACTGTGAGTGTAGCCAAAAAGGAAATGCATAGGTGGATGTGCAGCCACAAAAAGAGTGATAGAATAATAAATGAGGATATCTGCAACAAAGACAGGGTGGCGCCAAATGAGGAAAAGACGAGGGAGCATCAGTTGAGATGCTTTCGTCATATCCAACGTAGGCCTTTAGATGGCCCAGTAAGAAGTCGTTTATGCCAAGTTGACAGTGTAAGAGGAAGTAGGGGTAAAATGAGGATAACTTGGGGATGTATAGTGTAAAAGACTTGAATGCCTGGAATTTATCAGAGAATGTGTCCTTTGAGGCCTGTGGAATGGAAGAAAAGGATTCAAAGTCTTATCAGAGAATGTGTCCTTTGAGGCCAGAGAATGATGATGACGAGGAAGAGGAGTGGTATGTATTAGGTCAGTTGCTAGATGCAAAGTCTTATCATTGGATGCTACTAAGTATTCTGATTCCTTAAGGGAAGGGGATCCTTAAACACCATTCATGGAACAATTCATTTGTTTATGATCTTAGAGCTAATAAGTCGTATTTTACTTGTAAGAGGGTATATAGTTACTGAAAAACTCCACTTCGGAGCCATTGAGATTTCCATATAACACGTGTAAGAAATTTTACCTGCTGTTTTCACAGCATAGTAAGTAAAATTTGCCATACTTTGGAAAAGAAAAAAAAAACGGCAGTTGAGTGTATCTTTCCTGTTCATCCAAGCAAATTTTTGTTGGATTGGTTTCGTTTTCTTGCTTCTTTGGCAGGTGTGTTACTGTTGGCATATCTGTGAAAAAATGAGCACTGCTTCATGTTTGTTAGTTGAAACTATATGCTTTTGCGTAATGTCACTTAAAACAAACTATAATTGATGAAATATTGAGCACTTGAAACTTAAAATTCATCAGCCCCCTATGCCATTGTTACTCATATATATAGCTCTATATATGTAGATACTCTATAAACCTTAGCGTAGGTGCCCAACTTCAGTTGCACCTTTCATCCTTTGTAATTTGCATGTAGCTTTTTGCAGCTCTTCATCTTTATTTTCCCTTATGCAACTTTTGTCAACTTCCAGTTTGGCAAGTTAAATGTGAGCTATTTGTGCGAAAGTCATAAAATTTCAATCTGTATATGCCTCTGATTTCAGGAATGCACTGTGGCTGTAGTTATTCCCAGTTTGGTACTACACTTCTGTTGAATAGTAGAGGATGGAATCTACCTAATAAGATGGAAATATTGACATGCAGACTACGCCCGGGCCTTGGTCTGCTTGACTCTTTGAAGGTATGCCGTTTTTAATGCCGCATCTAGTTGCCTTGCCTCACATGCACTAAGTGGCTTGCTGGTGATTGCAATTTAAGACCGAATGTTGGTTATCTGGAGTAAAATGTGGGTCTAAATTAGTGTGATTCCATCGCTAGCAAGGAACAACTCCAGCAATTTCTTAGTTGTGTTTTGGTAAGAGATAATGACAAAACTGTCCCCTGAATTATACAAGTTTTTGCTGGTCAGTCCGTTAATACCCGCGTTGACTCATAAGTCCCTGTAATTGCACTTTCATAATCAGTTCTAAAGCTAACTTCCGTTCAAAAACCGACATTAAGTGGTCATGTGCTAGACACATGCCACTTCGTTAACCAATTTAAGGGTAAATAAACACACGCCACTTCTGTCAAGTAACCTAAAAAACAAGAAAGAAATAAACATACTCTGATGTCAGATGCTTGTTTCCCTTTCTCCTATTCACTATTACAGTTAGACACCAACTACCAACACCTCTCTCTCTCTCTCTCTCTCTCTCTCTCTCTCTCCCCCCTCCCTCCCTGTTTCTCTGTTGCTACAATGATTTTCCTTACAAGACCCACTTCTTTTTTCTGTATCTCTCTGCCGCCACCATCACCCATGGGGCCTTGCCTCCTCATTACCATGACGTCACACACAATTGCTATTTAACCACCCTACTACGTTTACCGCCCCCCCCCCCCCCCCCCCCCCCCCAAACCCACCCCCTCACTGTAGTTCCAACCCAATTCCACCACCACAGCTCGCCCTCGCTGCATGCATGACCCACCCAACCAATACCTATTTTCATCGTAGATCTAAAACTCACTTTAATCAAGAAATGATCTCCCAGAATACATATAACTTGTTATTGCACTCTTTGGGGAGTAAAACACCCAATTTTTTCCAGGACCAAGCCTCACATATGCCATAGGGTTTTAGTTTCCATACCCTTAATTATAGTCTTAATATGTTGGATAAACACCCAATGGTTATGGCTTGGTAGAGATACAGCCATGGCATGCGGGTTTGGTTTCCATAATTGCCATGGTGGTGGTGATGTTGAAGTGAATTTGCACCGAAGAGCAATCCACGTATTGAAGTGAACTAATTTGTATAAAATGCTGACTTGACCCAATTAGAATTTGGATACCAATTGCTTTGCCACATAATCTGAATTGGCAATTATGCCCTTGATTTAAGGTCTTGCACATGACTACTTAATGGTGGATTTTGAATGGAAGTTAGCTTTTGGACTGATTTGCAACTGAAAGTGCAATTACGCAGATTGACCTGCAAAAACACGTATACCTCGAGGACCCTTTTGTAATGTGATTTAAATTGATAATTCCATTGATAGGTTCTGCCTGTACTCGTGGCCTAAAAGGTGTTTCTTCGTTTAGTAGTAGTTAAAATCAAAATCTTGCTCTCTTTAGTTGTTAGAAGCACGCCTAGGCAGAAAGCCATTGAACACCACGTGCAGCACCTCGCCTAGGGCTAGGCAATGCCCCTTTGAGAAAGCGCGTAATTTTGCAGTTAGCGCAAGGTGCAAAGTCCTGTTGAGGTATGCTTTGTTCAAGCTGGGCGCATCTACTAGGCTCTTCTCCATTACATTTTTTGCCCAACTTCCCATAATACGGTGTGAGATCACTGACACATGAAGTTTATAGGTCGAGATGATGCCGGCTCATAAAAGGTCGTTAAAGTTTCTAACTATGGTTACTCAGTAGTTAAAAGGATTAACAACTACACCCTGTCAATGTTTACAATTAATACGACCACCATTTTAATGCCGACTCTCCATCTCCAAGTGAAATCAATTTTTTCTCACTCATTGAACACATTAGGAACCATTATTGGAACCTTCCACTTCGCCTCTGTTCGATATGACACCAAATTTCCAGCGTTATTGAAACAAGTACCATGAGATTATTGAAATTTTTTAAAGACTCTTGTGATGATGGCGTTTGTGATCCATATTTTTTACGCGTAAAGATAAACCACATAGGTATTGGGAAAGAGATTTGAAAAACGTAGGGCAGGATTGTGCTGATGTGGCTTGGTGAGTAGTGCCAAGAACTTTGCAGGTGGTAGTCGTGTAGGCAAAGATGTACAGAAAAGAAAGCCAATGAGAAACTGATTTCATCCATTTAAATTATTAGATGAGATGGCAAGATCTTGTTCTCAATGCTAAAAAGTCGCAATGTGCCAGTGATCTAGACGGGAAATTGGGTAGAACAGGTAAGGAGGGGATCCTAGTCTTAGGCTCACTAACTTATAAAACCAGTGTTTTTGTGACCTTTTAGAAATTTGTGGACCGAAAAGATGCACAAAACAATGACCACACAAGATGTAATTATTAGAACAAAAGCACTTGCTTTTGTGCCTAGGGGCCTGCAGCAATCTTTTCGGCCTTTGCTGCTTCACGCCCACGCCAGTTTCTCTCTATCGGCAATCTTTTTGAAGAAGAATACGGAGAAGAATAGGGGGAGAAGAAGAGGAAGAAGAGAAGAAGAATCTGTCTGTCTAGTGTCTAGCATTCTTAGGATTTGTAACTTCTGTATGGGGTGCCTTTCTCGTTTTACCCTTTGAACATGTGTTAGATCTTGGATGGCGTTCCAAAATTATAGTTCAAGCTTATCTGTTGGACATTGGCTCAGTTTTTGTTCTGAGACATTTAAGAGGCGTGCAAAGACGCCTAACATATGCAATTTGTCAGGAGGTCAATCTCATAAACAGTTAGCATTTGAATGCCCTGTTTTTTCTTCCCTGCTTAGTTCGTTTAACAGGCGCAAAGGGCTTCTACAATCTAGGCGGAAGGCAAGGCTCGCGTTATCGAAAAAAGTGGAAGAATTATTAAAAACTCCCGTTAAAACAGCACGTTATTGTAAATTATTGACATTTTATTGCAAATTTGAGCGATATAGTCACAAATAAATAGCATTCTGTAGTAAAATTAACGATGCCGGTGAGTCCAAACTATGCAATTTCCTATCTCGATTGGGCTTTTCTCAAACACTTTTTAAGTGTTTCGGGGAAATGGGTTAAGATAGAGAGGAAGCTGATTAAAGGGTCGTGGGAAAGAAAAAAATTCAAATTCTATGTAATCTTTTTTTGGTCAAATGTCCTTTTATTTCATTGAAGCTCATAACATGTACATTTGTTTCCAATTTACAAAGATAAAATTGCTACTACTTTTATGGTATAACCTCTCTTCTACCTATTTACATGAAAATTTTCTCATTTATCCCCCAGGCAGTACATAATTCTTCATTCTTCTCTGTTTTTGGTATCTTGTTCCAGCTTTCCACTCTAAACTTCACCATTGTTGTATGACATGAGCACATCCTTGTGGTGTAGCCTGTTTTTGCTCAAAAACCCTTGTGTTTCTCTCCATCCATATCCCATAGATTGTAACAGCAAGTGAGAGTTTTAAGAGTCTAGCTCGGAAACTCGTCCCTCTAAAATGTAGCATTGCAAATTGCATTAGATGATGCCAAGAAACCAATGGTAGTCTTTTTCCAATCTTTGTGAAGATATATGCCCAGACTTCTTTAGCATAGGAACATTGCACAAACAAATGGTCTATGGTCTCCTGCTGTGATTGGCATAAGCTGCAGCTATCATCTTGGACAATTTTCCATTTTTTGAGTTTATCTCTTGTTCTTATGCCTCCCTTGCATACCATCCATAATATTACAGAGCATTTTGGTATATGCCATGTAAACCAGATTATCTGCCACCATTCAGCTTTAGATGCTTTAGCTCTCAACCAATTCCATGCTGATTGTATGGTAAATCCCCCACTGGGGTGTAAATCCCAAATGATTTTATCATTAGACTCAGCCTGAGGTAATGCCTGTTTACTGATTATATCATGCATTTGCTGCAAAGCCTGGGATCTTAGTGGCAATGTAGTCCAATTGCTACCTGTAATGATGTCTGCAACTTTAGCATTCCAGCTCATCCCAGCATCATATATGATCCTTTGTCCAAATTGCTGAATTAATGGACCACCTGGTACCCATTTATCCAACCACAACCATGTGGATCTGCCATTCCCAATTTGGTAGGTACATGATTGCTGCATTTTCTGTCTAAGTTTCATCATTTTGCACCATGTCCATGAAATTGTAGCAGGAGGTTTGAATGTCCATAAGTGTTGATCTTTGATAATGTAAGTATGGCACCACTTAACCCAAAGAGTGTCTTTTTTGTGAGCTAGATCCCATAGATGTTTGCATATTGCTGTTTTGTTCCATTCCCCTATTCTCTTCAACCCCAGTCCACCTTCTTGTTTTGGAAGACACAAATCTTTCCAGGCCACTTTAGCACTAGTGCACTTTACATCCTTCCCATGCCAGATAAAAGCTCTTATTTTGCACTCAATTTGCTTGATAATTTTCTGAGGTAGAATAAAGATGGAACACCAGTATAGTTGCATACTCATCAATACAGACATAGCCAGTTGAATCCTCCCTACATAGGATAAGCATTTGGCAGCCCAGCTATCAATTCTCTTAGTCAGTTTTTCAATCAACACCACACAATCTTTGGATTGTAATTTTGTGGATATTAATGGAACTCCAAGATAAGTAACTGGTAGAGATCCAAGAGGAATTCCCATTTGCTCTGTCAACTCCTGTTTTATCCTTTCATCTATGACTCCAGCTATATAAATAGAGCTTTTGTTAAGGTTTGGAGATAACCCAGAGAGTTGTTCAAACTCTTGCATTGCCTGTTTAAGCAACATTAAGGAGTATTGATCTGCCCTTGACATTAAGAACAAGTCATCCGCAAAGCATAAATGTGTTATTTTGAGATCCTTGCACCTTGGATGATACTTGAAACCATTTTGTGCAGTATAATAGTCAATCAAACCAGCTAATCCCTCCACAACTAGCAAAAATAGATAGGGTGAGATGGGATCCCGTTGCCTCAGTCCCTTTTCACTTGCAAACAAGCCCTCCATACATCCATTTAAGTTGATAGAAAATTTAGCAGTAGTTACACACTTCATAATCCAGTCCACAAATCTTTGAGGAAATTGCATTACCTCCATAATGGTCTTCAAGAACTCCCATTCTATTGAGTCATAGGCTTTTTGGAGATCTATCTTCATCACACACCTAGGCTCCCCAATTACCTTGTGATAATTCTTTACTAACTCTTGCATCAGTAAAATATTATCAGTAATACTCCTGTTTTTCACAAAAGCAGACTGCCTAGAATTGATGAGCATTGGCAAGACTAACTTGATTCTGGAGCAAAGGATCTGAGATATGCATTTGTAAACCACATTGCAACATGCAATAGGTCTGAAATCCTTCATAGTAGCAGGGCATGTTACCTTAGGAATGAGTGTTAATGCTGCGTTATTGAGAAACTGTAGGCCTTTTGCTTTGTTGAAAAATTCCTGCACTGTGTCCATTACATCCTTCCCCACTATTTTCTAATTGTCCTGGAAGAATTCTGCACTATACCCATCAGGGCCAGGTGCCTTGTTTGTTTTCATGGAAAATATAGCATCTTTGATTTCCTTCCCAGTTACAGGTGCGCACAGTATATTCTGATCATGTTGAGATACTTTACATTTGATAATCTCCAATAGCCTATTCTTCATGTTATGAGGCCTGTTCATAGCTGTCCCTAAGAATTTTTTGAAGTGTTCAATAACAGCTTGATGGACATTTCTAGCCCCATGAATCTGCACTCCCTCAGCATTCATTATGGACAAAATCTGGTTATGAGATCTATGAACTTGAACTTGTCTATGAAAGTATGCTGTATTACCATCTCCCAACTTCAAGTGTTTGGTCCTAGCTTTTTGATAATAAAAAGCTTCTTCAGCTTGTACTAAAAGATAATATTCCTTGTGAATTTCTTTCTCCTGCTGGATTAAATCATGATCCCCATTTTGTTGCACTTTCCTTTGAGTCTCTTGGAGTTCTAAAAATTTTTCAGCAGTCTTTGCTGAGATATTGCTGTAAGACTCTTTGTTGAGCTTTTTCAAAAGGGGTTTTAACTTTTTGAGTTTATAATACAGCCTATAACTTGCTTTCCTAGGGACTCCTTCATTCCAGACAGATAACATGATCTCTTTGAATCTCCTATGCCTCATCCAGTAATTAAAGAATTTAAATGGTCTTCTACCTTCCCAATGTTCAGAATTTTCTGTTATTACTAACAAAGAATGGTCAGAAATACCTGGTTCTTGAACATCCACTTGTGTGTTAGGATATTTATTGAGCTAACCTCCATTTTGCATTGCCCTGTCAAGTCTGCATCTGATCAAATTTTCTACTCTTTTGTTGCACCAAGTAAACAACAGCCCCAAACATTGATTGAATTCCAATATGTCTCTTCTATTGATGGATATACCTCCTTGTTTTTCCTGTGAGGACCTTACTACATTAAAGTCTCCAGCCACCATCCAAAGCCAATTCCCAATGCTACTAGCCTCTCATTATCTGCATCCATAGGGTTCTTCTTTTATGTCCTTTGTTATTTGCATAAACAAAAGTGACATAGAAAAATTCACTTCTTCCAGAGGGGGTTACTTTCCCAGTGATATGCTGAGAAGATTTATTGAATACTTCCATAGTAAACTTGCTACTTTGCCATCCCACCCATAGTCTAGATACGCCTTTGGTATTAGTTGAGTATATAAAACTCCATTCCTTACTCCATTTCCTTGTGATTCTTGGAATAAATTCCTCCCTGACTCTAGTCTCAAGCAACCCTATGATTTCCACTTTGTTTTGCTTGATTGCTTTTTTTACATCAGCTTGCTTCACAGAGTCATTGAAGCCTCTGATGTTCCAACTTGCTATGATGGTCATTTGTTTTTAGTACCTCTGCCTTTTCTAGCAGCAGTACTGTTTTTAGATACAGGCTCAGCATTGTCTTCCATAATCATCTCAGTTTGGTTAAAGACATTATACCTGTTAGAAATCACCAGACCTTCTGGTTGCAGCACATTTTGAGGCCTATATTGAGAGACACTTTCACTGTTGTCTTTCCCCATTTCCTGCTGGTGTGGACTTTATCATTTCTAGTTGCTTTTGGTTTCCACGTTTGCTGCATTTTGGGTTTTTTATAGCAATTTTCTCCTTTGTGTCCAAACACATTACAATGAAAACACTTCACAGGAAGCCATTCATATTCTATCTTCTGTTCTCTTATTTCCCCCCGAGGTCCTTTTATAGGTATATACTCCGGTAGTTGCCCATCAACTTTGACCTCAACACAAATTCTTGCATAGCTTAGCCTTTCCTTGGATGCTGTCACCCCATCCATGAATAATGGTGTACCAATGGTGCTAATTATTCGACTCAGCATCCTTTGAGACCAGAATTGCAAAGGTAGATTAGGTAATCTTACCCATACCGGCATAGAATTTAGATCCTCTTTCTCCATAGACATTCCTGGAGTCCACAACTTTGTAACTAGTGGTTTATTATCAAAAAACCATGGCCCCTGATCCATTACTTGTTGTTTTGCCACTCCATCTTCAAAGTTAACAATGAATATACCAGACTTGACAAAACTCATAGAAAACTTACCAAATCTCTTCTATTTTTCGTGTCAGGAAACCTTGCATGACATGAAATGGCGGCTTAGCTCCTACCACATATGTAATTACAGCATTTTCCCATTTCTTTAGCTCAATTTCGACATCTTCATGGGAGTACTCAACTCCCTTCTTCCCCTGAACCTCCTGTGGCGGAAAATATTGCAATTTGTTTTCCACCAGTTCCTTGTTTGGCTTGATGATTGCCGCTTACGAAATCATATGTTGATTTTCAACCAATCCTTGGTTTGGAGAGTTCTGTTTACCTTTGGATGTTAGGGGAGGAAATTCCTCTAATTTTCCCGCTGAGTCACTGCTTGAATTCTCACTTGTGTTCTTAAGCTGTGATGTGGATGCCATGTCATCCTTGTTTTCCCCACTTGGCATAGCTGACTGGACATGTACTGCCTCATCAGCCCGCGCGTCGTCTGTACTCTTCTCCAACCTTTGAACTTCTCTCGACAATTTCAATGCATCTTGGTCTTGATTGTTGCAGAGATTTGCTTCATTTACTGCACCAACTGCATTAATGGAGTTTTGCGCACAGATTTGTTTACGCAAATCCACATTTTCTTGTCTTAATTCCTCTATCTGCCTTATTAACTGCATAAGTTTTCCATTAATTCTGTCATTTCCATCAGAATCAGAACTGTAATCAATTCCGATCTGAGAATTTTGGATTTTCTCTGGCCTGATGTCGCTGACATCTTTGAATTCATTCTCGCCCAGATTTATTGGAATGCTAGGGTTTGTATGTACCTTACTTAAATTTTCATGCACCGATTGCCAATCTTTTCCCACAAAATCTTGTGCAAATGGATCCCTTGGGGGTCGTCGTAATCAATTCTATGTAATCATATGTGATGTTTATGTCTTGGCTCTTTATTGTTGTCTAGTTAGGCATCACACTTTCTGCCTCAGTTTCCTGTTTTGATTCTATAACAGAATTGATTGGGTAGTAATTGATTATGTAAATGTGGACCTCTTAATATGACCTTCCTTCCTGTTTCTACAACACCTGCAACTTTTTTTTTTGATTCTGTTCTTCTTTTTCTTAATCTGAACGGTTTTCAAGATCTTAGTAAGAAGGCTGTAATATGAAGCAATGTGGACTGATTCAGTTTAAGTTTCTGGTTTCTTGACCTCTTCTGCCAGCCTCGGCTTTGAACTATATTTCATTTCAGAACGTTCGACTCCGAATACTTTGATCTCTAGGCATAACTTTTACACTTCCAGTTGGTAACACAAGCTGATATAGCAAGTTTGTAGCACGTAACATCAATGTAAGTCTAACTAATTGTTTTTTTTCATCACTGTAGTGTTGTATTTGTTAATTAAAAACTGGGCTATGTTTGACTGTTTCCGAATGGAATTAGAAGCATACCGAGGGAAAGTTCAATTTTGTTAAGAGTACTTTATCCAGCGTGCTAAACTTTCTTATGTCCCTTTTCCCTTTGTCGACCCTGCTTTGGAAAAGGACTAGCTTAGCTTCTGAGGGACTTTCTTATGGGTGATAGCGGAGATGGGTTCTAAGTGACCTTGTGGAGGTAAAGATGGTTAGCGTCCTATCGCAGCAGGTGGTTTTAGTTATCTCCTCACTGAGGCGATTTCAGGTTCCTCTTTGGAAGTGATTGTGGTGGTTTGGTGACAAGAGGCTGTGTATGAAGAGAACAGTTTAGTTTGCCTTGCATAGGAGGGTTGTGTATCTCATGGAGTGAACATACAGAGAAGCATTAAGAGGACTTCGTATTTTTCTACAACAATCTATCCTGTGGTCGCGATTGGTTGAAAGACTGCAGGGTTAGCATGAGCAACGAAATGCAATTTCCTGGTTGGAGAATGCAGTTTTAGCTTGAGCTACGGTTGTAAATTTCACGGTGTTTTTGAGGATAATAATGCTGTAGGGCGAGTTTCGGTGTAGCCAAATTTTTTTTCTTTTATGTTCGGAAATTACCCCCTCCATTAACTCAATTATGCTATTATTTCTTTTTTTTTTTTTGAGGGTGGGGGGGGGGATCAAGGAGGAAGGGGTAGCTCATGAAGTAATACCGTTCTACATGCTTTCAGCTTGGTCGACCTTCCCATTGAACTGACATGAACTTGTGGAAAACACCACAGCTTATATTAGTGTCGTTACATGGTAGGTCATTCATGAATCTTCATGTCTGATTTCACGCTACAACACTTATTCGAGTCCTCTTATTTGATGTTGCATATTCAGTATCTTATTCTAATTTTTTGTCATCCTAGCAAACGTACTTTGATATGTAAATCCTCCTTAATCCTTAAATTAACTTCACTCTTAAATTCTTTTATTTATTCCCTCTATGAGTTGGACAATGGTGTTTTCTATTGTTTTGTTTTTGTTCTAATTTTGTGAATGATGATGGTATTTTAGTAACTTTGTATGCTTTTGCAGTATGCTGGCAGTACGTTCAGACTTGAACCAAAGTTGAGAATTGTTTTACAAGATCCATGTCAGCCTTCCTCTTTGGTTGTTAGATGCAATGATCCTCAAAAATGCTGATTTTCCTCGCTACTATTCGAAGAAAGAGAAGAAGCCCTTCCCAATACCCACTGTGGAGTTAAGAAGAGCTGCTGGGCGTGTTTAATGGAAAAGTGACATTGATTAACAACCTCAAGAAGCTACTGAAAACAGTACCTGTTCTTGCTTGCAGGTAAATCTTTGTTCTTCTATTAATGCTTTGGCTAAGGGAAATACCTAATCTTGGGAGCTGTGCGAGCTGGAAACTAATGTCCTCGCTAGGGTTAGAATATTGCCATAAGCCATGTCCTAATTTTGAAGTAAAGTTGCATTTTCAGTCTCTAAAAGGTTCACTGTAAGTCCCAAAAGTGGAGATAGTCAAGTTTTTCTGGACCATTCTGTCATTAAGATCTTTGCTGAATTTTATTCGTAATATGCCTGAAGGGGACATGCTTGTAGAGATGTCCAAGTGACCGATGTACCACTTCACTTTTGCAGGTGGTGTAATGAAATCCACGTGGGACCCATTGGGCATCCCTTCAAGTTATGTAGAGGCCAAAATACTTCCATCCGCAAGGGCCATCATGAATGGGCAGATGCAGTTGTTGAAGACATATTGGTGCAGGTCGAAGCCTACCACCTATTTGATGGTCTGGTAATACGTATTCCTCGTGCAGAGAGATTTTCTATCACTTGAGTTCCAGCTGTTGTTGAGCTATGTATCCAAGCTGGGGTTGATTTACCTAAATTCCCCACAAAAAAGAAGAAGAAAACCCAGTCATTCGCATTGCCAAAAGTGAATTCGTTGATGCAGATGAAAGTGAATTACCTGACCTTGAGCCAGAATGTCCAAAGACACCCTTATTAGCTGAAATACCCAATGCTGAAATAGTGCCCCCGTCCAGTGCAGAAGCAACAGCCCTCCTTGCCAAGGAAACACTTCAAGCATGGGAGAAAATGAGGGGAGGAGCTAATAAGTTGATGAAGATGTACCCAGTGCGGGTTTGTGGCTATTGTCCAGAGGTTCACATGGGCCCTTCCGGTCACAAAGCACAGAATTGTGGGGCCCACAAACACCAGCAGCGGAATGGTCAGCATGGGTGGCACTGGCAGACGGCCGTGCTCGATGACTTGATACGGCCAAGATATGTGTGGCATGTTCCTGATTTGGTTGAACCAGTGTTGAAGCGGGAGCTTAGGAATTTCTATGGCCAGGCCCCTGCTGTGGTGGAAATTTGCGTGCAGGGTGGTGCTGTGGTGCCTGAGCAGTACAAGCCAGCGACGAGGTTGGACGTAGGGATTCCTATAGATGTTAGAAAGGCTGAAATGGTTGTTTAGCCACATCCTCTCTTTGTAAGTGTGGAGGGTATGTAGAATCTTGTAATCAAACCCTTGTCCTCCAAGAAGAAATGAAAGCAATTGTTTTTTTTTTCCCCTCTCCTAAGCCCTTTATCCGAGTGGAGAAGGTTGCGTTAGACGGGAGTCCTTGTAGCTCTCCATTTCCTACAACAAGAGCAATCAATTACTGATATTTTGCGAGTCCAGGGGGCAAAGATAGTTCAGAAATGTCCTAGAATTGCTTTGGTTACAAAATCAATTAGTGTATCTCCAAATATCTGTTCAAGGATGTAACGGTAATCACAACAGCTCTGGATGATGAATAATAACTACATAATTAGGCACGAAAGTTTACCTAGTAATGACGTAGAGAGTAGAAGCCATGGGTCTGATAGGCTGACAAATCCCCCCCATCAATTAATGTCTGATTGGTGGTGCCGTTTCGGGTAGTATTCCCTTCTTGCTCGTACACCACATGAACTCCAAACTCCTTTAGTTTGTGTTTGAGCGGAATATCCTCGCTATGTAACACACCCAATGAGACACTCACTTCATCCCCACTTTTCATTATCTGATTCGCGATATTCCAATGACATAACCACATCATATCTTCGTCAATCTCCGGATAGCACATGAAGGTCGGGTAATAGGTCCATATCCGGCCATCAGTCTCGTTGCTGACTTTAATGAAATCCCACCCAATTTTTTGTAAATGTTGACGAGGACGTTCAAAGACAACACACAAGTTAAAGTTGCGGATCTTCAGGTTTTGAGTAGAAGGCACCCTAAACGAAATCTTGGGCTTCTTGGTCTTCATGTCATACCAAGTTGGAGTCTCGATCCCAGGTAAAAAGGTGCTGAATATACCAAATTCATACAGTCCCTGCATCATACAAAGTCAATGTTACAAGTGCACGCTAGTTTAGCAGGTTAACTTTCTTGACAGCATACTAAGAGTCTCGATGGCTTCAAAGGGACAATAAACTTAATAAGAATGTGTTTCAACACAGGCAATTTGCACGTGGTATACATGGTTATGACAAGAATGTGTTCGCGAAAAGCTTTAACATAATTGAGAGAAATTACAGGTAAGTCATTGTGGAAACTGGCATGGTTTGGAAAAAGAAAAACAAAACCCAGTCGTTTTAGGGTCGAGGTCCACGTCCACCAAAGTTGCAAGGTACCTAGATAGGTGATTAGCCACTAAAAGGGAAAAAGACCTTGTTGAGTTATCCTTGCAACTTGTGAGAATGTTGATACTTCATTACAGCCACACCATACAAGTTTCCTGAATTGAGACATATCATCGATATCGATATAATAAATATATAAAAGACGAGTTTAGATCCGATTTTGTGCTAAATGTCATATTGTTATTCCGAACTCTATAGTAAAGTTTTATTTCATAAATTTTTTAAATTGAACTCTACCTAAACTGTCTTATTAATTTTTCTCGATACATTGCATTATAACCTATTAATCCTAATTCTATTTCACATTTTTATTTTAACTTTTCCAGATAGCACACTATTAAAACCTATTATTATCATACTCGTAATCACACTGATTGATTACCTTTTGTTATTATTAGATGACCAACTAAGGACTAAATGCGTTGCACTAAAACATCATTTAACTATTGGACTAAATCATTTGATAGTAATGTAAATGATTAATATCACAACCACAACAACAACAAGAGTAATAATATTAACAAATGTAAATGAAAGACGAGTTTAGCTCTGATTTTGCACCAAATATCATCTTTTCAATCTGATCTCTCCCCAAAAGTCTTACTTGAATATGACATCTGAAATTGAACTCCATCTAAGTTTTCTAGATACGTCATATTATAACCTATTAATTGAACTCTATCTAATTTTTTTATTTAACTTTTCTTGATATATTGTATTAGAACCTATTATTATCACAGCCATAATCCCACAATTGATTACACTTAATTATTATCAAATCATAAAACATTGAATGCATTGTTACGTAAAAAAGTTGTAGCAAAGTTGTAGCTTCATATAAATTATCATATAGTAATTTATTTTCATACTGGTACCTTTCAAATATCTATGATTTATACCAAAATAGTATAGGTTTACTGTTTTCCTTTTCTTTTTGTACCAAAAAAGTGGATGAATAAAGCTTAACCAACAATCATTCCCAAGGGATAAAGACTATTGCAAAATAATGGATTTATCTCATTTGTTTAAAAGGTAGTTAAATACTAAAGAGAAAGTTATAGCTTCATGTAAAAAACTATACAGTAAAATTTTTTTCTTGGTCAAGGCAATTTTTGATCCTCTCCAGAAAGAGACATCATTGTTGCTCTTATAGGCACCAATAAAAAGAGAGAGCATCCAAGTACCATGAGTGGACTCTTCATTTGTTCAATATCAATGCATGCCATAAGAATAAGACATGATATGAGATACATTTTTACAGTTAAATTTACTTTAACTAATACTATGGTAACTCCTAATAAGGTTAAGTCGCTGTCATTGTTACCATGAATCATGGTAACAATGACAGCGACTTAACCTTAAGCCAATATGTGTTAGCTTTAAGCCAATATGTCTTTGCTTTCTGGAGAGGATAAAGTGTTAGCTTTAAGCCAATATGGAGAGGATAAAGTGTTAGCTTTAAGCCAATATGTCTTTGCTTTCTGACAGCGACTTTAACTAATACTATGGTAACTCCTAATAAGTGAAGCAAAAGTGACAGATAAAGTGTTAGCTTTAAGCCAATATGTCTTTGCTTTGGTTATAGACGAGCTTCCTTGGAATATTTGGGATAACATCCCACGGTGTACGTTCTGTTATTCATAGATGATATAGTTCGAAATCACGAGACTGGATTATGACTAAATGTCAACTTAGAGTTATGTAGAAGTACTATAGAATCCAAAGGTGTTTGGTTAAACCTAGAATGCAATTTTAGTAACAGTAGGAGGAGTCGAGGGAGAAAGTAACAAAGGATGGTCAACAAGTACCTAAGAAATGTATCTCCATATATCTTGGACTACTAATGCTCATGGAAGGATATCTCAACGAGGATGTTGCATGTGGGATAAGAGCGCGTCAGATAAATTGCAGGTCTATTTCTGTGGTGTACATCATTCCTCTCTAAGTTGAAGGGAAGCTTCTCTAGGACGATAGCAAGACCAACATAGTGTTGCGTCGTTTAGCCTATTAGGCAACTAACACTCTGTTTGGTTATCCAATTCGTCTAATTACAACTGATTTGGTTTAGAGTAAATGAAAATTTTCGTTTGTTTATCCAATTAAAACGGTTTTAACAATCTCCTTTTTATACCCAATATCCCACTACCATTTCAAAACCTCACAATTCCTCTCTCACGACTAGCATACTCTCCTCTCTGTCTTCTTCCTTTAGTAATGCAGTCGGAATGCATTTCCTTTTTCATATAGGAACCATAGTTAATTATTTTTCATTTCATGACTATCCGTTTATTTCTGCAAGTGTGCTCTTAGATGTGCATTTCTTATTTTTTTCATAAAAAATACGTGCGTATATGTATTTGATATCCAAACAAAGCTCTGTTGAATGTTAAACTCAAGTTTGCTAACCAAACAATAAAATTGAGTGAAATAGAATCTTTTCAACAAATTCATAAATATAAAAATCAAATACAAAGATTTTTTTATAACCAAACAAAGCGCAAGAAACACGATTTACGTACAATAAGTGTAGCCCAAATGAAAATTCTTTGAACGATGTGCGGCCACACAAGGAGTGATAGAACAAGCGATAGGGATATCTTCAACAAAGATAGGGTGCCACTAAATAAGAAAAAGACGAAGGAACATCGGTTAAGATGGTTTGGTTATATCCAACATAGGCCTTGAGATGCCCCGCAAGAAGTGGTTTATGCCAAGTTGATTGTGTAACACGAAGTAGGGATAAGTTTGCGAATACGCCATTTGCAGGCATATCAACTTCCAGTAAGACACGCGCACACATAGGGGTGGGGTTGGGGAGTGGCAGGCGTTGACGAAAAAGTGACCGGTTGAAAGTTTTGACCAAGTCGCTCGCACAGCCAATACGATATCTCTTTTTGAGTAGGCCTACTGGCTGCTGCGTAGAAAATATTGCATCGTCAGCCTTCCACACTATGGGATATGGTTTGGTTTGGTACCTGCGGATGTGCAGTAGCTTATTGTGGAGTCCTTAACCATTAGTACATTAGTTTCAAAATGTTCCTTTCCATGCCAAAAAAGCAGGAAATTGAAAGAAAACTGGGGAAGCATTCAGCTTCATTTTATTTATTTATTTTGTAACGTACAAGTCTGTATGTTGAAATCTCATGTCTAGAAGACAAGATTGGCATAATGAGAACAATTATTATGACGAACATACGTTAGTTTTTGGACATGATTGATTTGAAAACAGACGTTAGTTTTTGGATGGAAATGCAATGTAAGGTGCATTGATGCAGATTGACCTGCAAGTTTTCTTTTTCCTTTTAATCTTAACCGTTTCAAGATTTTAGTAAGAATGCTGTAATATGAAGCAATGCTGGACCAATTCAGTTCAAGTTTCTGGTTGTTGGCCTCTTCAATCATCCTCATTCTGTTTAGATTTGTATTTCCTCCCAGAATGTTCCATTCCTCCGAATACTTTGATCTCTAGGCATAATTTTTTTACTTTTGGTGGGAAACACTAGCTGGAGTAGCAGTTTTTTTCCACTTGAAGTATGTTAGAGAAATGTAAGTCTGACTGATTAATGGTTTTCATCGTCACTGTTATACTCCGTATATATTAATTTAAACCTGGGCAATGCGACTGTTTCTAAAGGGAATTAGAAGCGTAGTGAGGGAAGGTTAAATTTAGTCAATATTACTTACTTTATCCACCCCTACTTAACTTTCTTATGTCCCCTTCCCAACCCTGCTTAACTTTCTTAGCTTCCTATCAGTTGTTTCCTCACTGAGGTTATTTTAGGTTCTTCTTTGGAAGTGATTGTGGTGGTCTTGTGATGGTTGTGTATCTGATAGACTTTTGGAGTTCTCCAAAACTATCTATCTGGTCATCGGGTTGGTTAAAGACTACAGATTTAGCTTGAGCGACGAAATGCAATTTCCCTGGTTGGTTTATGTTCAGAAAATATCATCACTTTGGACTTCTAGTATCATTCATTATTCATTTCGTTTCTTTCCGGTGATGGTTTTTTCTTGTGACGATGATTGTTAGGGTCAAAATAGTCCCCACAATTACTTTCTTTTGGTATCGGTCGAGTCTATTCAAGCATAATTTTTATGTATCTCTTGTTTGAAGATTAAGTTACCGTTTGAAAACTGGTTGGCTTCCAGTTTTTTAACTGGAGAAAAAAAAAATTTGTTTAGCACATAATTTTTTTTCCTTCAGTTTTTAAAACAGAAAAAGTAAGATAAATCATTACTTCCCCCGCTTTTTCTTAGTTGTTAAAAGAGTGCCTAGCGACAAAGTCCATTAAACCCACATCCAGCGCCTCTTTTAGGGCTTTTGAAAAGGCGCGTGATTTGTGCGGTTAGCGCGCGACGTGGAAAGGCCTTTTCAAGCATGCTGGGTAGTTTGACTAGACTCTTCTCCATTACACCTTCCGCGTAACTTCCCCAATACGGTGTGAGGTCACAGGGACATGGTAAGTCTGAACTCTATGGCTGCGTTTGGCGACACGGATATGGATAAGGATAAGGACAGGATAAGGACGGATAAGGCCGGACAAGCTATACCGTCGGATAAGACCGGATAAGCAAGAAATCCTATCCAGCGTTTGGACCAAGTCCGGATTATAAGTCAGATATGCAATTTACAAAGTTATATATATATATATATATGTATATATAGATATATATATATATGTAGATATATATTTATATATATATGTATATTTTTGCGTATATATATATGTATATATGTGTATATATATATATATATGTATATATATACCTATATAGATTTATATTAATATACATATATATATATACATAGGTATATATATATACGTAGGTATAGATACATTATATATATATATATATATATATATATATATATGTATATAGGTGTATATACATATATAGGTATATAGGTGTATATATATATTTATACCTATATATATTTATACATACATATATATATATAGGTGTATATATGTATATAGGTCTATATATGTATATATATAGGTATATAGGTCTATATATGTATATATATAGGTATATACGTGTATATATAGGTATATAGGTATATATATAGGCATATAGGTGTATATATAGGTATATAGGTGTATATATAGGTATACAGGTGTATATATATATACATATATATATATATATGTATATAGGTGTATATATAGGTGTATATATGTATATAGGTATATATATGTATATATATAGGTATATAGGTATATATATGTATATATATAGGTATATAGGTGTATATATAGGTATATAGGTGTATATATAGGTATATATATATATATATATAGGTATATAGGTGTATATAGGTATATATATATAGGTGTATATAGGTGTATATATAGGTATATAGGTGTATATAGGTGTATATAATGTATATATATATATATATATATATATATATATATATATGTATATAGGTGTATATATGTATATATATATAGGTGTATATATGTATATGTATATAGGTGTATATATGTATATGTATATAGGTGTATATATATATATATATATATATATATATATATATATACACCTATATACATATACATATATACACCTATATACATATACATATATATCTATATATACACACACATATATATATATATATATATACATTATATATATATATATATATATATATATATATATATATATATATATATACACCCGCAATGTATATGTATATATACAATGTATATGTATATATGGCGTTGAAGGGAAAGAGGAAGAAAAGTGGGGTGGGTCCCATTCATTTTAGTCCGACATGATCTGGACTAATTTTATACCACCCCCCCCCCAGGTATTATTTTATCCCACTCAAGGGGGATAAAACAAGTCCAATGGTACCTTATCCGGGGACTAAAGTGCACGTCCAAACGCCGGATAAGATTATTTTTATCCTATCCGGGGTCTTATCCCGCGCGCCAAACACAGCCTATGGGTTAACAAATTCTTTTGCCAAATTCTTATTCATTGAACACATTAGGCGCACTAGCTTTTAAAACCAATGTCATTTTCTGACTTTTAGAATTTTGTTTTGTTGACCAAAAAGATGCACAAAACAATGACCACACCAGATTGTACCATTAAAGCCAAAGCACTTGCTTTTGTGCCTGAGTGGGCCTGCAACAATCTTTTTGGCTTTGCTGCTTCGCCCCTACGCCAGTTCCTATCTATCGGCGGTCTTTAAGGAGAAGATTAGGTGTGAAGAAGAGGAAGAAAAAAGGAAGAATCTGTTCATCTAGCATTCTTAGGATTTATAACTTATATCTTGGATGCCTTTTTCCTTTTACCCCTTGAACATGTGCTAGATCTTGGATGCTTTCTCAATTTCTCCATTTGTTGCTTCCTAGGCTTTGTGCTTAAATAATGAGTGGAAACTGCTCTATATATATATATATATATGGATGTATAGCTGGATCTGTTGGTGTTGATGGTTTAGTTTCTTTGATTTAGTATGGGCGTGCCCTCAGCGCGTTGCACCTAGGTTCCAGGTACCCTTCGCGCTTTACGAGCTCTACTAATCTCAAATATCTTATGTCAAAAGTATTGCAAAATGATCGGTTAAGCCTATCTGTTGGAGATTGGCTCAGTTTTTCTTCTCTGCTTAGTTCGTTTAACAGGCGCAAAGGGCTTCTACAGTCTACGCGGAAGGCAAGGGCTTGCCTTATTGAAACAAGTCACACAGTCTAACAGTAACCAAAAACTCCAATTTCGTTAAAACAACGCGATATTGTAAATTGTTGATTTTTTATTGCAAATTTGGGCGATGTAGTCACGAATAAATAACATTCTGTAGCAAAGTTAAAGAAGCCGATATTTCTAAACTAAAGCAATTCCTTGTCTCGTCTGGGTTTTTATGAAACACCTCTTTGGTGTTTTCAAGAAATGGGATCTTGGGATAGAATGAATTAAAGAGTATGTAATTATTAGATTGCCTGAGTATGGATTAGAACCGACTGAGAGAATTTAAGCTTAGTATTGCTCATTAGAACCCCTGTATGGGTAAATTCTGTTTAACTCGCTCTACATAGAAGTTAAGTCACTTTTTGTTTATTACCAGATATATTAATGATTTGAGGAATTGTAATTAATGATTAGAAGCTCTAATCTAAGCGTTAAAGTTGGTCATTTGAATCGAGGTTTGCATGTCTTTAAATAGTGATTGTTTTAACGCTCCAGAAGTTCGGGGTGTTAAAGCTCCGAATGTTCGAGTGTAACCTTGCTAGATTTCTTGAGTTCATTTGGATCTTGCTTTTAAAGATGCTATATTTAAACTCCTAACTCTTTACTTTTTATAAGCTTTGCTTTACATTTGTTAATCATAATTCATTTTCGTTAGACACTTTACTATTGACAGTCCTTTTTGGGTTAATTTTTGAACTTTCATTAATATCACTTAGTGTTAATTCAAACTTCTTCTCAGTTTCACTTCCTAGACTTATATACATACCATAAAATATATTACAAAACATTGGACAACTCCATATATGCACTTAAAAAAATAATTGTCTCTAAAACACTTTACGTACTTTTATTACTTCAATATTAAACTTGTAGTTTTTCGTGAGAATTAGATGTTCGGGTCATTACAGCCTACAGAGCGGAGGAAAGCACTTCAACACCTACATATACGAATAAAGAAGATATCTAAAGTTGTAACAACTAGAGAGGGGATGAAGCTTATGAGTCAAACGATGACCTTTTGGAGAGGGTGTTGAATGTATACTAAGAAGAGAGACTAAAATATATGAGAATAATATTGCTATCTCCCGGGAGGTCTATAATGGAAACTATTTTTAAGGTTCCAATGAAAGTTATGTGGTGGGATCTATAGAGGAATGGAACGCCTATCAAGTACTTTGATGTGATTAAGGATATTTATGATCGAGCGACTAGCTACTAGTTGTGGGAAAACTGATAGAATGTCTAGGAGTTTGCAAGAACGATTGGACTTCACCAAGTGTTAGCTTTAAGCCTATATGTCTCTACTTTGGTTATAGACGAGCTTCCTTGGAATATTTGGGATAACATCCCATGGTGTACGTTATTTGCTGATGATATAGTTCGAAAACATGAGACTCGATTATGACTAAATGTCAACATAGAGTTCTGCAGAAGTACTTTAAATTCCAAAGGCGGTTGGTTAAAGCTGGAATGCCATTTTAGTAACAGTAAGAGGAGGCTGAGGGAGAAAGTAACAAAGGATGGTCAACAAGTACCTAAGAAGTGTATCTCTCTATATCTTGGACTACTAAAGCTCATGGAAGGATATCTTGACGAGAAAGTTGCATGTAGGATAAGAGCATGTCGGATAAATTGCAGTTCTATTTCTACTGTGTACATCATTCCTCTCTAAGTTGAAGGGAAGCTTCTCTAGGACGATAGCAAGACAATTACAGTGTTGTATCATTTAGACTATTAGGTTGTATCATTTAGACTATTAGGCAACTAACACTCTGTTTGGTTATCCAATTACAAACTGATTTGGTTTAGAGTAAATGAAACTTTTTGTTTGTTTATCCAATTAAAATGGTTTTTACAATCTCCTATTTATACCCAAAATCCTACTACCATTTCAAAATCAAACAATTAACCTCACAATTCCTCTCTCACACCTACCATACTCTCCTCTATGTCCTCTTCTTTTAGTGATGTAGTCGGAATGCATTTTTTTTTCATATAGGAACCGTAGTTAATTATTTTTCATTTGATGTCTATTCATTTATTTCTGCAAGTGTGCTCTTAGATGTGCATTTCTTATTTTTTTTTTCATAAAAAAATACGTGCGTATATGGAATTAATATCCAAACAGAACTCTGTTGAATGTTAAACTCAAATTTGCTAACCAAACAATAAAATTGACTAAACTAAAATCTTTTCAACAAATTTAGAAATATGAAAATCGAATACAATTGTTTTTTATAACCAAACAAAGTTTAGGAAACACGGTCCATGTACAGTAAGTGTAGACGAAATGGAAATTCTTAGGACGATGTGCGGCCGCACGAGGAGTGATAGAACAACCAATGACGATATCTTCAACAAAGACGGGGTAAATCTAAATAACGAAAAGACGAAGGAACATCGATTAAGATGGTTTAGTTATATCCAACATAGGCCTTGAGATCTCTAGTAAGAAGTGGTTTATGCCGAGTTGATTGTGTAACATAAAGTAGGGATAAGTTGTCAAATACGCCATTTGCAGGCATATCAACTTCTAGTAAGAGACGCGCAATTTCCTTGTGAGAAAGAAATTGCGCGTAGGGGTGGGGTTGGGGAGTGGCAGGCATTGACGAAAAAGTGACTGGTTGAAAGTTCCGACCAGGTTGCACGCACGACGAACAAGTTATATCGTTTTGAGTGGGCTTACTGTGTAGAAAACTTGGCAACGTCAACCTTCCACTATGGGATATGGTTTGGTCGGACACCTGCAGATGTGTAGTAGCTTACTTTGGAGTCCTTAACAATTAGTACATTAGTTTCGGAGTGTTCCTTCCCTGTCAAAGAATAGGAAATTGAAAGAAAACGAGGGAAGAATTCAGCTTCAATGGTTTTTTTTTCAAAAATACAAGTATATATGCTGAAATCTCATGTCTAGAAGACAAGATTGGTATAATGAGAACAATTATTACGATGTAAGGTTTAAAGTACAATTGAATCTTATTGTCACAAGAAAATTGCGCGTCACTCTTCATGAGTTTTAATGAATCTCGTTTGGCATTGCAAATTAAGACCAAATTGAATGTTGGTTATATGGAGTAAGATGTGGGTTATCTAAATTATTGTGAAACCTTTGCTAGAAAAGAACAATCCCAACAATTTCCTGGTTGTGTTTTGGTAAGAAAGAATGAAAAAAATGCTCCTTGAATTAAATTGTGACTGAACTCCATTGGGGAGGAACAAACCAAATTGTTTCCAGGACCATTACAAAATGAACCTCACGTATACGATGGGGTTTTGATTTCTATACCCTTATTGTCAGTCTCAATTTGTTGGATAAACACCCAATGGTTAAGGTTTGATAGAGACGGAGCCATGGCGGCGAGCTTGGTTTCCGTAATTCCAGTGGTGGCGGCGATGTTGTGTGAATTTGCACCGAAAACAATCTGTATATTGAAGTGAACTAATCTGTGTGAGTGGTGACTTGGTCCAGTTAGAATTTGGATTCCAATTGTTTTGCCACGTAATCTGAATGGGCAATTATGCCCTTAATTTAACTACTAAAAGGTTGATTTTAAACGGACGTTAGTTTTTGGACGGATATGCAATGTAAGGTGCAATGATGCAGAAAATCATGTACAGTTCAAGGACCCTTTCCATAATGTGATTAAAATTTTAGTAACTCCGTTAACGGGTTTTGCCTGTACTCATGGCGTATAAGTCTATAAGGTGTTTCTTGGGGGTAATAGTAGTCAAAATCAAAATCTTGCTTTCCTAAAGCTAGGCAAAGCCCCTTTGAAAGTCCATTGAACCCCACATGCAGCGAAAAGTGGAAAGCCCTTTCCTAAAGCTACGCACCCAGGCACAAAGCCCTTTCCACTTTGCCTCTGTTCGATATGACGCCAATCACCACCGTTATTGAAACAAGTATCATGAGATTACTGAAATTTTTGAAACACTCTTGCAATGTTGATTGATGTCTGTGATCCATAATTGTATTTCTAAAGCTCAACCGCGTAGGGTCTATGATTGTGCTGCTATGGCGCACTAACTTTTAAAACCAGCTGTCTTTTAAGACTTTTAGAAGTTTGTTGACCGGAAATATGCACAAAACAATGTGCCTATAGGGACTGCAACAATATTTTGGCTTTGCTGGTTCACACCTACGCCAGTTTCTATCTATATGCGGCCTTTAAGGAGATGATTAGGAAAAGAAGAAGAATCTGTTCATCTATTGATTTCTAGGCTTTTACCCTTTGAACATGTGTTAGATCTTGGATGCTTTATCATTTTCTCCATTTATTGATTTCTAGGCTTTGAGTATAAATGATGAGCGGAAATTACTATAGTTATGGAAGTATAGCTGGATCTGTTGGTGTTTATGGTTTATAAGTCTCTTTGATTTAGCATGGGTCTGTCCTTTCTAGGCAGTTTTTGCGCTTTATGAATCTTATGTCAAAAGCATTACAAAATAATCGGTGAACCCTCTCTGTTGGACATTGGCTCATTTTTTTCTTCTGTGCTTAGTTGGTGTAACATGTGCAATTGCGCAAAGGGCTTCCATAGTTTAGGCAAAAGGAAGAGCTTACCTTATCGAAACAAGTCACATAATATAAGAGTAATCAAAAACTCCCATTTCATTAAAACAACACGATCTTGTATAGTCTTGACATTTATGACAAATTTGAGTGGCATAGTCACGAGTAAATAATATTCTGCAGCAAAATTAAAGAAGTCGGTGTGTCCAAACTAAAGTTTTGGCTCTTTCTTGTTGTGTATTTAGGCATACATACTTCCATCCGTAAGGAACATCATGAACGGGCAGCTGCAGTTGTTGAAGACATACTAGCGCCGGTTAAAAACCTACCACCTATTTGATCGTCTGGGAATATGTATTCCTCGTGCAGTCGTTGATTTACCTGAATTCGCAATGCCAAAAGTGAATTCAATGATGCAGAGAAAAGCGAACTAAAGACCAGCAGTAGCGGAACGGTCAGCATGGGAGAATACGGCTTTGCTTGATGACTTGATACCACCAAGATACGTGTTAAGTGTTGAACCAACGATGAGCTTGGACGTAGGGATTACTCTTAGATGTTAGAGAAGCTGAAATGGTTGTTTAGGTTGCATTCTCCTTTTGTTAGGTGTGAAGGGTATGTAGAATCTTGTAATCGAACACGCTTGTCCTCCAAAAAGAAATCAAAGCAATTGTTATCTGAGTGGAGAAGATTGCATTAGACAGAGTCAAGTTGTTGATCTCCATATCAACTACTGGTCTTTTGTGTGTCATGGGGGGCAAAGATCCATCAGAAATGTCCTACAATTGCTTCTGTTATAAAAGAGAAAACTTAAGTTCATTGGCACTTTATTCGAGCAACTCCCAGTGGCGTTCATCCATAAACCTGATATTAAAATGAGACTAGCCTAGTAACCCGTGCCAAGCACATGACGACTTTATTAACATACATTTCTTTTAGTAGTTTGAATTGCATAAAGAATTTATTGCAATTCTATAACTTCATGGTTATTTATCAAAGAGAGTCACTTTTATTTTTTCTTTTAATAAAGTAAATTAACTCTCGTGGTAAAATATCAATATACAACATCCTTGTACATATTTGCTAATTCTGATCTGGTAGCTATATCGGTGAACAAAAATTAAAAATTTATCTAGTACACAACAAAGAGAAAAAAATGTATATTCAACTGATAAAAATTTGCGGAGAGCATATTACGATCAATTTGCCATTGCATAAGGCATTTTTATTTTTTCTAGGCATTTTTTAAAAATAATTTGCACTTTTCAATAGGTTGTACTTAACGTTAACTACAAATTAGTTTAATTCTTTTTTGTCCATATATTTTCTTATAGCATGTGATTTATAAAAGTTAATGAACACGACTAATTAAATAAAGATGATGCCACGTTAACATGACTAAATAAGATAGCTCAAAACTCGTAGTAAGTAAATTTTTGAATAACCAACATTTAACAAAGTACTTCGTATACCCTAATAAGCATGCTTACTAACTCAATTTTATCAAAATCTAATAAGGCTTTTTAATCTCATTTTTAAACTACACTTATCACAACAGACTAATATCTGTTTATGTTTTCTATGCAATTTTATTTTTTTAGATATCCAGTTTTCTCTTTTCATATATGAAAGAGTCTATAGGAGTATAAAAGCTAACATAAAATTGTAATGCTTTCACATATTATTAATGCAGCATTTAGAATGTTTAATAATTAAGTTACTCCCAATAAAAACATTTTGGAAAAAAATTGTTCAAAACTTTTCCAACATAAAATTAGTTGCATTCAACTCATGCTCACGTGCTTAAGGTTTTAATTAGATTTACACTATCTTTTTTTATGTCTCATATAGAATTTGCATAGTATAATTTTCACATTTAACAGACGTGACTGAATAGGATAGCGCAAAATCTTAGAGTAAGGAAATCATTTATCAAAATTTCTAATTAACATATTTGTCAAGTTAGATTCATCTTTAAATTCACGAAAGTTGACAACCCATTGAAATTTGACTTAATCATGCTAACTTTTATTTCGTTTTGTACATAACTTTACAATGAAATGATAAATAGTTTCTTTGTGCGATACATCATTGCTTATCATCATATTAAGTATTCAATGTAAAATAAAATTTACAAACACTACGTATTTAATATAAAAGTGCTGTTAAAGGTCAATACTATCTTGGATAGGGTCATTATCTCTATTTAAAACAACTTCAAATAACTTGTCAATGTTATAGTACTATTAAGTTCTTTTAGTGGTCCATCGTGTAGCTAGCTTTTGAAACCAAGTCTCTTACTTGAAAAGTTAGGTTAAGATTTCTTTATCTTTGGAATCATAAATATCATAGTCCATTCTTATTTTCTTCATGAATCATTGTTTCAAGAAATCACCAACTTCTTAAGATACGAACATGATATCCAGTAGAATATTTATTTGTCTCATACACATTTAAAATTACAGTCTTGATTAGATAGTCATGCAATTGTTTGCATATGCATATATGTTTGTTTTAGTTCTTCTGAACTGTAAGTATAAAGAATAATAAATAAATTGTGTTACAGTGCCGTCGCTAGATATCAGCGTTCTTTAAGCTTTTCTTTTATATCGTCAAGCATCATATCAAATAAATATATGCTTAGCATTTGGAGTAGTTGAATAGTTTTGCTGGTAACATGAACCCTAATTAGCAAATATAATAATAATTTTGATAAAAAAGTGACACTTTTTACATAGCCATTTTAATTTTAAATGCTTATACATAAATCCTATCTTTTAGGTTTAAAGAGCTTTTAAGGTGCTAATGACCGAGAAATATCCTCATAGTGTTAATAGTAATTAAGAAAAAGTTTAAAGACTTATAGACATCCATCAATTTCAAGTAAGTTATTCATTTTTGTCAAAATAATTTTAACAAATAACAAAATTATATCGAATAATTTTTTTTTATATATCTTTTCTAATTTTTGTGAAATGCATGTGTGGGTACGTTCAATAAGCAAAAACATGTCCCTTTTTTTTAATGCTTTTGAGGTGTTATTAGTAAAAAATTATACCTGATGTATATGTACATTGATACAGTATGGTTTAAAAGAGGGGTAAATTTAAAAGGTTAACTTTTCTTTTCATATTACTACTATTTGTCACAAAACTCTAGTTCTTACATCTAATAAATACCTTTAGTAGTATTTTTTCGTGGATATTTATTTTATCAGAATATAATGTAACCTTTGCATACTAACTTTTGTCGGCTTATTCTCGTTGACTACATTAAGCTTGTAAAATATAGTAAATATCCTTATGTTAAGCTAACGATTACGGGGTAGAGATTAATTAGTTCATATAATTGTTATTGAATGCACACATAAATTACCAATCATAGATACAATCGATTTTAATATAGTTAAAATTATGTTCCAAAGCTTATATTTAGTCTAATATTCACTAATTGGTCTTGTTATTCACGTAAATGTAATCAACTGTAAAAGTAATATATTTTATATTGGATCCTATTAGGAAAAAAAAAAGTTTGATTATAATAAGCTTTGTAAATTTTCTTAAAACAAATTCATTACTCAAACGTACTAAGAGTATATTAATTGTATCTATTTTTTTTTTCTTTCTTTCTTTCAAATCTCATACTTGATTTGCTTCCTAAATCCTTATATAGGAGATGTAACCATTTGGACGTGAGGTCTTATTTAAAATGCTGACTTATAATTCATTTATTATGTTTACACATTCATTTTTAATTTTACAATGACTATCTTATGTATATCGTATATATCTATATGTGAATAAAGATTGTACATTTAACTCAATTAGCAATTCATTTTTTCGTCTAAATCTAATATGTTATTTAATTTTTTAGACATATGCATTTTACATTTACATTAAAGAGTGCTTTAGCAAATAAAATAGTCAAAATTAAATCCAAATAAATTATTGTAGTTATTAAGGTGAGTTTTAGAATAATTAGAATTAATTTTTGTATTACACAAGGCATATATATTCTTAAAAATAAGGACCCCATCAAAGTTTAAATCAATTGTTAGATCATACTTTTTTTTTTGTGGTAAGGCTCATAAGATGTTTAACCTCAATTGCAACATTATTTTTTCTTCTAAATTAAAATATTATATATATATATATATATATATATATATATATATATTAAATCAATATTAGATCACGTTTTTGTTGTAAATCTCACAAGTTCTTTTTTTTTTGGTCTATGGATTTTAATATTCATCAATAGAGAACACTATTTAAGGACATAATTGTCAAAATCGAATCTTAATATATTAGTATAGTGATTAGGTACGTAGAGTTTTAGGATAATTAGTATTAGGTATTTAAGTTAAGTAAGGCTTACTAAGATAGAAGTTAATTAATCTTAAAATAAGAAACCTATCCAATATAAAATTGGAGACCTTTAGTGACACCATCTTATCTAGTATATGTAATGTTTATAAGTCTATTTCATATTGAGAACATAATGTGATGATGTATCATATGAAGAAGCGATGATGTGCCTCGTAAATAAACTATTGTTTTCTTTCTCGCTTTGCTTATTATATATTATATAGATATAGATTCTTAGCTAATTTGGTACTGAATTAAAATAAAATACCAATAGAAGAAACATATTTGTAGAATTGAACAACTGCCGATGAATCAGTGTACTTCCAAAGATTTGTTCAAGGACGTGACGATAACTTTAACAGCTCTGGTGATGAATACTAACTATATAATTAGGTACAAATGAATGCTAACTTTAACAGCTCTGGGTGATGAACACTCAAAAATGTTTTTGGTGGTAATCTTTTCATATTTTGATAAAACTTTTCATTAGTTTGTTAATGCAAAAACGACGCCTCAATCCGATTTTTCTAGAGAAAGTTATGCCCAAAGTAAGGAAGGAGGTATCGTGAGGTAGACGAGAAATGGCTTATGCTTCGTTAGATGGAGCACCTTAGCCGTGATTTTTGCATCATGTGATTGGTGGTAAGCCAATGAGCTGCTTTGTTGGTGTTTCTGGTCAAAGTTATTTTTGATCTATGGCTTATGCTTGAAAGAGTCCTTCATCTTTGTAACAACATCTGTATGTAACTTGCCATGGGCCATCGCCAAGTTCAGGTGTGGTGAACCGTCTCGAAAAAAATCCCCTTGAAGATTTTAATTCGAAATCGTTGTCTTATTTAATTAAAGGACAATAAAAAAAAAAAATCCTAAAATGACTCTAAAGTGTCCAAAAGGACGAATAATCTATCGAAAAGAAGAGAAGTGTTCTTGGACTAAGTAACGCAGCAGGAAGGTGTTAGGTACCTGCCGTACCCTTTCGGTCTCTAATTTACTTTTATTGAATTTTCGCCTCAAGAACATATTGCGTGCAAAATATGATAAAACTAACACTAAGTTAATTTTTACGGTTTTAGCTTGAACTTGACATCAAGAGTCGAATTGTGTACGTATCCGATCGGACTAATCGGAATCAAAACCGCTGTAGTTTGACTCTGATCCTACGGGAAGGGAAGTAGTTTACATTTCGGGACTTAGACTAAAACCAAGAAAGGAATAAGACTCTATTTGATATTTTTGAATAGAAACTTGACATGGATAAGAATCAATCCAAAAATGCTGTAAGATACAATGGGATGTAATTGTTCCTCAGTTTTGAGAGTTCTTGTTCTATCAAGAGGACGCATTACATAGTTACATAATTCTGCAGTGTGACAACTGACAAAGCAAAATTCTAACTAATGCAAGTAAGTTTACGGAAAAGCAAAATTCTAGCCTATCGGTTACAGCTTGGACATTTTGTCAAACACCTTTAAGGCATTAAGTTTACGGAAGAGCACAGTAAAGTGCGTAACCCATCGCATCGTTCTTTATTCCAGGCATCATCCCTCCTCCTTTATGTAATGTATCAAAGCTTGAACTGGTTTCATTGCCTAATAACAATCTCACTGGAGCCATACGAACAGAGATTGGGGATCTCACACTGCTTAAGATGTTATATCTTGAATATAATCTCTCGACCCTTTCAGGCCAGACGCTACCCAATCTTGAACATCTCTTACTTTTGGAGGAAATGAGTTCACTGGAAGTTTACCTCAGTCTATCACAAATGCTTCTAAACTCTGCAAAATAGACCTTACTTTATCTAAGGGATAATAATTATATTGACATGGATAATTACAAGTGTTGGCTTTCCAGGCAAATGACATCCTCCAGTTTCTGTAATTGCATGGCAGCAAGCTTGGGGAACCTCAAGGTTGCTTTGGCGATTGATTGATCGGGATCCGAGGAGAGGTCCTACAAAGCCAAGCCGCTGTCCCCGAGAGGCCTTCTAGACCATCTTATAATGGGGGTTTTACTTGGATGTTTTGGGATTCAGCAGGTTGAGTCACCAGCCATCTTCGAGGACCGGTTGAGTGCTAGGTTCTACAAGCAATGTTGGATTATCCACTTTATCTGAAAGCAACGCTAGCGATTGACGCTACTCTGCAACAAATTGCAATGATTTATCATGTTGAGAACTGGTTGAGTGCTAGGTTTTTTGAGATTGCCGTAAACAATTGTTAGAGTTTGTATACGGGCTTGTAAACTTAATGCCTTAAAGGTGTTTGACAAAATGTCCAACTGAGTTTGTCTACTTTGTGCAATCTTTGAGGAATTTCTCGCACAGTAAAAGTCCTTTGGGTTGCCGGATGAGTGGCGTACCCAAAGGTACGCTGCGGAAGAGCACGCACATACAAAGAGAGTCCACCTAGGAGAGGTGTCCGTGCTACCTAGAAGAGAACTTTCTTATTGGGCAACTATTGAGAATGGTCTGGCACTTGATAAGTGCTACTAATATATCCATTCTAGGTGTTGGTACTTTGGATTCTGTTAATTCTTCATACGGTAGATTTTATGACCACATTTTTCTTTTTTCCTTGGGGTGTAGATTACTTCTTGTCCTATTCTTGATATTTTGAGTCCTGGTGCAAGCCATTTCTTTTTCTTGTTAATTTCTATAGTTTGTTCGAAATTGCTATCTTGTGCAAAATTTTTACCTTGGGAAAAGCGACTCTACAGCTTGCTGTAGACAATTTATGTGCAGCCAAGCCAAAACGGCATCGGTTTTGGCTTCCAAAAAAAAACGCCCACCATACTTTGGGTATTGTCCCTCTCGTTTCTCCATTTCAGTCCCTCCTCCCTTACGTCTCCATTTCCCCGCACACACCTTCTCAGTATTGACCCCTCTCTCCATCTCGTTTCTCCATTTCTCTACGGTATCCCTTGCCTCTCCATTTCCAATCAGGCAGGAGCATTCACTGTTGACTCTCGGCGACGTCACCGGCAAACGAACATATTTGGTAGGTGACGACGCCAATGATCACAGAAAAGCACTTACATCCAGATTACACGAAAATTTGGTGGGCATTGTGTTGGTAATCGGTTTGATACTTGTTCAGGTTCTTCCTCTTCTTCTCAATTTGGACCTCCCGCGACTTCACAAGCAGGTGGTGGTTGCGACTTACTTCCAATTCCTGTTCTTGGTCATCCTATGGGCTTGGTAGGTATCTCTTCTTGAATTCTTTGTTTTTCTCTTTATCATGATAAATATTTGATGAAAGTAGTGCAATTTATTGTGAATAATTATCAATTGGGTTACAGTTCCTTTAGTTAGTTACTGCATCTACATCACCACTCTCCTGAACAGTACCAATTTTCAGAAAAAGTTGTCATTTGATTATTTTTTTTGTTCCCTATAAATGTTAATTGCCCACCATTTCAGTTTTCACCCGCCCTGCTTTGTTAAAAAATGAATTGATGCGTTGGGCAATCTATTGTATCCGTTGTGTTTTTGGGCGTATGTTTAACAGAAATACATAGTTGATCCGTTTGCAGGTTTATAAATGGTTAGCGAGACTGTCTATGTGTTTGTGTTATGTTTTTATGTGATTGTCCAGCTTGTAGTTATAAGTATGAATTTGGCAGAATTACATGGCTGATGAGGCACATTCAAAAACGTCACAAAGAAATTTTCAATCGATTAGCGATGTTGACGAATCTGGATACTTGGTTGATGACAAAGGACTTCATTCATCTAACTCCGACGTTCTAGAGGTTGAGAATCCCCATTTTGAGGATGGTGTACATGACATTGGTGAGGCTCAAAGTATAACCTTCAAAGATTGTGATACTCATGCCGAAACTATCACCGTCCGAAATTATGATGCTCGTGATGGTGGTAAGGGTTGTAGTGAATTTGATAGTGAACAAATACTTGGAAAAGTTTTTGCAACCGAAGAAGAGGCATGCTTTTTCTACAACCAATATGCTTTGGTGAAAGGTTTTGGAACTCGTGTACACTTTTCAAACAAGAGAGGGGCCATGAAGCAAGTTTACAGAAAGCAACTCGTCTGCAACAAGCAAGGCTTCAAGTGCTTGAAGGACAAGAGACATATTGGGAGACAACCAAAGCGTCGGAGGGAAACGAGAACAGGATGTGAGGCTATGTTTCAAATTTCTTTATCAAAAGATGGGTATTGGTTTGTCGAAAAGTTTAATGACGTGCATAATCACGAGATGATCGGTACACCATCTAAAGTAATCAAGTATCGCTCGCATAGTAGGTTTCATCGTTCACACGCATGTAAAAGGCTAATATCAGATTTTAGTGAAAGTGGATTGAGACCGTGCCAAATCACAAAGGCGGTGGATTGAGACCGTGCCAATTTTTTTCCTTGAAATTAATGCGTTAACGGCTATGTCGAACGCATTACAGGCACAACAATGGCGATGCATTCTGCCCAGGCCTAGCAGGGGCCAAATGAATCATGAAACTGCCTAGAATGGGGAATGAATACAAATACATTCTTGGCAGCAAACATATAAAATGCATTAAAGTCAACAGTTTACAAATTCGTTGCTGAAGTGAATGACATTGCTAAGAAAATATATGAATTACTTTGTATTTCTTTTTGTACACGAGGAAACGAAAAATATCTACTCTTTGCAAAATGAATTGTCCTTCTACTGCTATCCAAGCTGGACCATCTATATTTGATTTTCTTGCTTTAGGTGTCGACAATCTTAATCTTTTCATAGTTTGCACTCACGAGGACCTTCAAAGGCTGGATGTCACCCCGTTAAGAACTCTAACAGCTCCATTGCTGCCTCTGAGTCTCATTCCATGATGATATTTAGAATCCCTTTAACTTTGACGATTTCCCTTTCATTTCCTTGCATTACATTTCACCATCAACAATTTCATTTCAGCATCAGCACTTGCCTGCCTTTCCATGCCTTACATTTTAGTCTCAGCACTTTGTAATTGTACCTAGCTTCCCATGAAACCAAATACCTAATGCCTTCCTCATTCCTTAACAGTCCCAAAAGCTTTCCACACATGGTTTACCAAATGAACTTCCACCCCATTTGGCCTGTAGTCTACCAGCCATCAGCATTTAGCATAGTAAAATATGGCTAATTTCATTGCATAATAAAAGGTCATATAAGTATGCAATTAAGAAGGTGAAATCCGAGAAAATTTGCAAAAACCAAGTGTTCAATTGGTATCACGATTTCTCAAAGCATGATCAAGAGCACACATCCAAAACGACAAAGCCCCTACGCTAGCACGACCAATCATGACACTGTTCCACTTTCGTTTCAGGCTTATACAGGGCAAAAATGCTGATGATTCTACAATCAAGCTGCCCGACGAAGTTCTTCTTTCCAGTATATCGTTGTTGACATTGGATGAGGCAGGAAGGACAAGTATACTTTTCAATGGGCAGTAGCAATTAGACATAATATGTGAGCACCTCTCTTGGACATTTCCTCGAACACCTCTCCAGCATTCTTTCAAAACGTCAAGCACTATCAAGACAGTATCTCCACATCCACCAATAAAATTGGTTTATTTTGTTGCTCCTTGAATCATCTCACTAAATGAGGCCAATGCCGTCGTTGTACCGTATCTCACTTCCCCTTCATCACCATTTTTTTAGTCTCGACCAATTGTCACCATCAAAGCAAACACAATTCTTGAGTCATCAGTACAAAACCCACGATGGTTGTTGGTTCACAGGAAGTCAAGCTCAAACTCTCTACTCAATTTGAGCATAAAGAAAGCTCACCACTAATGCATCACTCACCTTTGGAAAGCCCAGACTGTTCTCACTGGAATTCCCGATGCTTGCAGAATATTAAACATATATTTGGTCTTTGAAGCTGTCGAATTGGGATTTGGGCAATTTCATTGGTTTTAAGGAGAAAAAATAGAGGTACCTACCAAATCTGTTCGTTTGCCGGTGACGTCGCCGAGAGTCAACAGTGAATGCTCCTGCCTGATTGGAAATGGAGAGGCAAGGGGTACCGTAGAGAAATGGAGAAACGAGAGGGAGAGAGGGGTCAATACTGAGAAGGTGTGTGCGGGGAAATGGAGACGTAAGGGAGGAGGGACTGAAATGGAGAAACGAGAGGGACAATACCCAAAGTATGGTGGGCGTTTTTTTTTGGAAGCCAAAACCGATGCCGTTTTGGCTTGGCTGCACATAAATTGTCTACAGCAAGCTGTAGAGTCGCTTTTCCCTTTTACCTTTATTCTTCCTGCAATAAATGGACCGACCGAAGGTCTCATGCTGATATATGTCGTCCATTTTCTTACAGCTTTAATTGGTAATTACCATTTTCTTACAGCTTTAATTGGTAATTGCCATTTACTCCTTGCATACTTAATTTAAATCATTATTTGAAGGAAAATGCATTCTACAAGCTGTCCATTTGAAATATGAGGTTTACATCTGTAATCAGCGCCTTACCTCACATCCACAATGTGAGGTAAGGCTGTGTATGCCACTTCTCTGATGTGAAGTAAGGCTGTGCATGCCACTTCTCTCCGGACCTCGCATTAATGATTTGAATCATCTTATTGCTTTCTACCAATGCTTTATTTTTATTGCAAGATAGACTAGTTGCAAGAAAGAATTGCAAAATAGAATGGGAATGAGACTGAATTGCGGTACTCTCAACGAAAAGGGTATCAGCTAAGATTCTGTGTGTTTTTATATGTTCATTCACTTTGAGAAACTTGGTATTTTCATTTCTAGTAACTTAAGGAAGTTGAACAAACTTCATGCGACTCAATTGAATCGCACACTAATGGTTACTTGATTATGTCACAGGCTAATGTGGAGGCAAATGCAAATAGATCAAGCAATGGGAGTGACTGACGTTGCGAATTTGTGCTGCGTTTCATCTTTTGAACAACTAATTAAATATGTAGGCCCTTTTTCCCCCCTAGAAAGTGTTTCTAGTGAAATTGATTCTAGTTCATATAAACTATTGTACAACAACTTGATGATTTATTATATGGCAAGGCTCTTACAAGTTGACCGCTGCCATAGTTAGCCACCTTTACTAGATTTTGAAATTATGGAAGCGCGTCGCCCCGCTGTTGTAGCATTTTTAATATAATTTATTTAATTTTTATTTACATTAATGCGAAACTTATGGCAGCGGTCTCCGCTGCTAAAGAGATGCAATTTTTTTAAAAATAATTGTTGAATACATATCAACCCAATTAAAGACCTATAACCAAATCATCCAACCTATTAACAAAGTAACAAACTTACTCAACTTTATGAACAAGCCCTAAAAGTATCAAAATAATGAATATAAAATGTCATTGAACAAGACATTGCATAGTTAAAACGATTGCTGCCATAGAGTGGCCGCTACCATAGAAGCGCTTTAAAGTGCGAATTTTGGAAACCATATAGTATTGATTGACCTCTACGGTAAAGGCGCATGACTGCTGTTATATGTGTACAGCAGCGGTCAGCGACCACTGGGAAAGCCTTTGGTAGCGATTTTTCAATCTATAGCAGTGGTTTTTGACTGCTGCTATAGCCACATTTTCTTGTATTGAGCTTCTAATTAGGGTGTCTCGTAAATTCGAGTTGATCAGTATGAAGGTTTTGAAGAAATTAGGAAAATGAGAGAGAGAGAGAGAGAGAGATAGAGAGAGAGAGAGAGAGAGAGAGAGACTTGAAAGTCTACATGTAGCATGGTTATTATTAGGCCGATTTTCTAAAATTAGTCCGAGAAACCTATCAACTAACTCTCAAACTCAGTAGATCTAGTGCACTAATAATTTCTAAGATGATCATGGTTTATAGTCTCCAATGTTCAATTTCTTTTCTCCAAGTCTTTTGAATGGTTTGGATCTTAAATGCTGGCTGTTTTTTTTATGTAGGATGAAAATTATTCTTCTTTTTTGGTTTCCTCCTAGGTGACCGGCCTTAACGGTAAAGCATCATTGCTTCATCTTTTTTTTTACATAATTATTAATGTTACATTAATTATTAATTGATGAACCACTTTTGTTAACCACCCACGTGCGACGCACGTGGAAAACAACTAAGTCTGTATAAAATGTTGACTTGACCCAATTAGAATTTGGATACCAATAGCTTTGCCACATACTCTGAATTGACAATTATGCCCTTAATTCAAGGTCTTGCACATGACTACTTAATGGTGGATTTTGAATAGAAGTTAGCTTTTGGACTGATTTGCAACTGAAAGTACAATTACGCAGATTGACCTGCAAAAACACGTATACTTCAACGACTCTTTTGTAATGTGATTTAAATTGATAATTCCATTGATAGGTTCTGCCTGTACTCATGGCCTAAAAGGTGTTTCTTCTGATAGTAGTAGTTAAAATCAAAATCTTGCTTTCTTTAGTTGTTAGAAGCATACCTAGGCAGAAAGCTATTGAACCCCACATGCAGCACCTCGCCTAGGGCTAGGCAATGCCCCTTCGAGAAAGCGTGTGAATTTTGCAGTTAGCGCAAGGTGCAAAGACCTGTTGAGGCGTGCTTTGTTCAAGCTGGGCGCATCTACTAGGCTCTTCTCCCTTACATTTTTCGCCTAACTTCCCATAATACGGTGTGAGATCACTGACACATATGAACTTTATAGGTCGAGATGATGCCGGCTCATAAAAAGTCTTTAAAGTTTCTAACTTGGGTTACTCGGTAGTTAAAAGGATTAACAACTACCTCCTGTCAATGTTTACAATTCATACGGCTGCCAGTTAAATGCCGACTCTCCATCTCCAAGTGAAGAATTCAACTTAAGCCATCAGTTTTTTCTCATTCATTGAACACATTAGGAACCACTATTGGAACCTTCCATTTCGCCTATGTTCAATATGACACCAAATTTCCAGCGTTATTGAAACAAGTACCATGAGATTATCGAAATTTTTTAAAGACTCTTGCGATGATGATGTTTGTGATCCATATTTTTTACGTGTAAAAGATAAACCACATAGGTATTGGGAAAGAGATTTGAAAAAGATAGGGCAGGATTGTGCTGCTGTGGCTTGGTGAGTAGTGCCGAGAACTTTGCAGGTGGTAGTCCTGTAGGCAAAGATGTACAAAAAAAAAAAGCCAATGAGAAACTGATTTCATCCATTTAAATTATTAGATGAGATGGAAAGATCAAGTCCTCAATGCTAAAAAGTCACAGGTAAGGGAGGGGCTCCTAGTCTTAAACTCACTAACTTATAATACCAATGTTTTTTTACTTCCTTTTTAGAAATTTGTGGACCAAAAACATGCGCAAAACAATGACCACACAAGATGTAATTATTAGAACAAAAGCACTTGCTTTTGTGCCTAGTGTCCCTCAATTTTTGATATGGAGGCTAATTTTAGAAGAAACGCCATGCAGGTGCCTAATGGACGCTTACGAGGCGATGATTGGGCAAAGTCTCCAGAATGTTATATACTCTTCTTGTACATAAGAGATAGATCTAGAGAGAATTCTAGAATAGTAGAGAAGCTTGTAAATAGCTAGAGAATTCTATAAGCGGAATATGGTCCGTAGGATGGAATGTATCTCCACCGTCCGTCGAGAAGTGGACTAGTATAAATAGCCGAGGCCTCACTTGGCCAAAGCACACAAGTATTCTTGTACACAAGCAATACAAGCATTTATTCTCCCAAACTCTCTCTCTCTCTCTCTCTCTCTCTCTCTCTTGTGTTCTTCTTGGTGTGCTCACTTCTAGCATCGCTCAGCCCGAGTGGAAGGCTGACTTAGCACAAGCAAGGGGCTTGTCCGCTAAGTGCCGCACTGTTTCAACTTAGAGAAGTTCTGTCCGTGACAGGTGGTATCAGAGCTTGGTTACGACGAGTCGTGCCAAGAAATGAGCAACAATGGCAGGCAAGGATGCTAATGTGGGAGCATTCGGAGTTGCCGAGGAGAATATCGTGGTGAAACGTGGGAGAGATCTACTACCACCAGCCGGTGGGAAGAAGGGCCGTGGCCAAAGCAAGTCAAGAGATACGATTGCTTCTTTGGACGGCCGCACTTGTGTCTTGGAGGAAGCCAAGGGCGATGCGAAAGACTGCTTAGACTTCATCGAGCAAAACCTCCAAACCTTGGAGGATCATGTGTTGGAGGAGCTCGAGTCACTCAAGAAGGCCGTGACGGGGCCAAGATGAGCTGCGCACTCGATTCATGGAGTTGTTCGCAAATCTTTAAGAACAACTCAACGTGGTTAAAGTTGGCGTTGAGGAGACGAGGCAAAAAACGGCCATGTGCAAGAGGGCCATTGCGGGTGGAGCTGTCGTCACTCCTAGTCCAAGGGTGGACACGCCAAAGCCGAAGGAATTTGGTGGCAAGCGTGATGCGAAGGAGCTAGACAACTTCATATGGCATATGGAGCGCTACTTCGAAGGTGCTAGCATCACGGATGAAAAGGCTAAGGTAGGGACTGCCACCTTCTATCTCACCGACACGGCTACTCTATGGTGGCGTAGAAAGCACAATGATATCGAGAAGGGTCTATGCACCATAGACACTTGGGACGTGTTCAAGAAAGAGATCAAGAGGCAGTTCTACCCCCGAGAACGTTACCTACGAAGCAAGGAAGAAATTGAGGGAGTTGAAACACAAGAGTAGCATCCATGATTACGTGAAGGAGTTCACTACTCTCATGCTCCACATTCCCAACATGATGGAAGAAGACCTCCTCTTCAACTTCATTGACAGCCTCCAAAATTGGGCTAAGCAAGAACTTCAACGCCGAGGCGTGAAGGATATTGACGAGGCCATAGCGGTGGCGGAGTCGTTAATAGAGTATGCTAGGGTGGGCGACTCTTCAAAAGGGAAGAATGCACAAGTGGCTTTGAAGGGTAACCACGCCAAAGGTGGGGGAGACAAACCCAAGGCGTGGAACAAGGGGAATAACCAAGCCGGCACCAGTAAGTCCGAGGGCCATGGCAAGCTAGAGGAGAGGCGAGCCAAAAGCAAGCCCAAGGATTGAAGAAGCTGTGCACATGGGCTCGTTCCAAATCCTCAATGCTTTACATGCCAAAGCCGTGGCGAAGGTCCCGACGGGAAAGGGACAAGCTTCTACAGGCAAGGGGTTGCTTTACGTGGAGGCTAAGCTGAATGGGAAGCCCGCGCAAGTGATGGTTGATACGGGGGCAACCCATAACTTTGTCATAATGGAAGAGGCCAAGCGGCTAGGCCTCAAAGTGGTTGGCGGCGGAGGTTGGCTAAAGTCCGTCAACACCAACGCAAAGCCTCTGCAAGGCGCGACACGTCAAGTGGAGATGTGCCTTGGTTCGTGGAGGGGCTTAGTGGATTTCTCGGTGGCCCTGATGGATGACTTCAAGGTCGTGATAGGCCTTGATTTCTTGCGACAAGTGAATGCCTTGGTGTCGCCTTACAGCAATGCGGTACACATCATGGAGAAATGAGTGTCATGTGCAGTGCCTACGTCCGTGGGGAATTCTAGCACCAAGACTCTAGCCTCCATGCAGCTGTCGGCGATGCAAATCGTGAAGGGAGTCAAGAAAAAAGAGGCAACCTACTTGGCAGCCCTAAAGATGGAAGACCATGTGAGGGACTCTACCGAATCACTACCGAGGGAGATCGAGGAAGTCCTTGAGGGGAACAAGGACGTGATGCCGCTTGAGTTGCCAAAGCGGCTTCCACCTAGGAGGGAGGTGGATCATCAAATCGAGCTTGAACCAGGGGCCAAGCCACCATCAGTGGCACCTTATAGGATGGCACCGCCAGAATTGAAGGAGTTACGGAGACAATTGACCGAGCTAAGGGAGGAGGGCTACATCCAACCTTCCAAAGCACCATATAGAGTGCCAGTCTTGTTTCAAAAGAAGCACGATGGTTCGTTGCGGATGTGTATCGACTATCGGGGTCTTAACTAGGTAATGATCAAGAACAAGTATCCAATTCCATTGATCGCGGATCTTTTCGACCAACTTGGGAGGGCCAAGTTCTTCACTAAATTGGATTTGAGGTCGGGGTATTATCAAGTTCGTATTGCCGAAGGAGATGAGCCCAAGACCACATGTGTGACGAGATATGAAGCGTTCGAGTTCGTGGTCATGCCGTTTAGTTTGACCAATGCCCCAGCCACATTTTGCACGCTCATGAATAAGATATTCCATCCTTACCTCGATCGGTTTGTGGTGCTATATCTCGATGACATCGTGGTGTATAGCAACACATTGGAGGAACATGTGGAGCATCTTAAAACGGTGTTCGAGGTGTTACAAAAGAATGAGCTCTATGTCAAGCGGGAGAAGTGCTCGTTCGCCAAGGAAGATGTGCACTTCCTTGGTCACATTATCAAGGGCAGAACGCTTCAGATGGATGAAGAGAAGGTGAAGGCAATCAAGGAGTGGGAGGCACCCACAAAGGTCTCCGAGCTACGGTTTTTTCTTGGCCTAGCTAATTACTATCGACGGTTTATTAAGGGCTACTCAGCCAAGGCAGCCCCGTTAACGGATCTACTCAAGAAGGGGAAGACGTGGGAATGGTCCAAGAGGTGCCAATCTGCCTTCGAAGGGTTGAAGGAGGCAGTGACGGAAGAGCCGGTCCTAGCTCTTCCCGACCATGCAAAGGTGCAAGCTAAATGACACCGAGCAAAGGTACACGGTGCAAGAAAAGGAGATGACCGCAATGGTTCATTGCCTACGCAATTGGAGGCACTACCTGTTGGGGAGTCAGTTCTTGATCAAGACCGACAACATAGCTACTAGCTACTTCCAATCTCAAAGGAAGTTGAGTCCGAAGCAAGTTAGGTGGTAAGACTTCTTGGCCGAGTTTGACTATGTGACGGAGTACAAGCCGGGCAAGGCCAACTTGAAAACGGATGCCTTAAGTCAGAAGGCGGAATTGGCGGCTATGTCGAAGGCAAAGGGAGACATCCTAAGGGGAATCAAGGAGGGCATGGAGGATGATCCCTTAGCCAGAAAACTCTTCAAGCTTGCGGAGAGTGGGCAAACCCAACGATTTTGGGTGGAAGATGGCCTTATCTACACGAATGGCCAATGGGTGTATGTTCCCAAGTGGAACAACTTGAGGAAGACGATCATTCGAGAGTGTCACGACACTCCATGGGCTGGTCATCCGGGGCAACGACGGACATGTGCCTTGGTGGAGGCGTCATACTACTGGCCCCAAATGAAGGACGAAGTGGAGGCATACGTGAAGACTTGTTTTGTGTGCCAACAAGACAAGGTGGAGAACCAATTGCCAGCGGGATTACTCGAGCCTTTGCCCATCCCCGCACATCCCTGAGAGAGTGTAAGCATGGACTTCATTACATGCTTGCCAAGATCGGAGGGATGTGGCTCGATTATGGTTGTGGTGGACCGATTTTCCAAGTACGCAACATTTGTAGCATCCCCAGCCGACTGCACAGCGGAGGAAGTAGCTCGATTATTTTTTAAGAACGTGGTGAAGTATTGGGGGCTACCGAAGGTTATAGTGAGCGACCGAGACCCAAGGTATACGGGAAAATTTTGGACAGAGTTGTTCAAACTCCTTGGCTCGGAGCTGCACTTCTCAACGAGCTTTCACCCTTAAACTGATGGACAGACGGAATGGGTGAATGCTCTACTTGAGTGTTACTTGTGGCACTTTGTTAGTGCCAACCAGACGGATTGGGTAAGACTTTTGGACGTGGCTCAGTTTTCGTACAATTTGATGAAGAGCGAGGCCACGAATCAAAGTCCTTTTGAGATTGCCACAGGGCAACAACCGCTCACTCCCCTTGCATTGGCGGGCGACTACAAGGGGAGAAGCCCATTGGCGGCGCAAGTGGCAAGGTCGGGGAACGAGCAAGCGGACGTGGTGCGCTCTTAGCTTGACAAAGCCGGGCGCAAGATGAAGAAGTGGGCAGATAAGAGACGGCGGCCAAAAGAGTACAACCTTGGGGACATGGTGATGTTAAAGTCACTTCCGCAACAGTTTAAGTCCTTAAGGAAAGTACACAAAGGGCTGATTCGAAGGTACGAAGGACCCTTTCCCATTGTAGCAAAGGTTGGGAAAGTATCCTATTAGTTGGAGTTGCCGTCGAGGTTGAAGATCCACCCGGTCTTCCATGTCAGTTTACTAAAGCCTCATTATGACGACAAGGAAGACCCAAGCCGTGGAGAGAGTCATAGGGCACCAACAGTAGTGGTGAAGTCCTATGATAAGGAGGCCGAATACGTGCTTAGCGACAGGCTCGAACGAAGATGAGGTGTTCCACCAACACGGCACTACTTGGTGAAATGGAAGGGATTGCCAGAGAGAGAAGCTACATGGGAATCAGCAAATGATCTTTGGCAGTTCCAAAACATCGTAGACTGATACTACGAGGAGGTTGCGACGAGGGCATCGTGAGATTAAGTGGGGGAGAATGTCCCACAATTTTTGATATGGAGGCTAATTTTAGAAGAAACGCCACGCAGGTGCCTAATGGACGCTTACGAGGATGCTTAAGAGGACGCTTACGAGGCAATGACTGGGCAAAGTCTCCAGAATGTTCTATACTCTTCTTGTACATAAGAGATAGATCTAGAGAGAATTCTAGAATAGTAGAGAAGCTTGTAAATAGCTAGAGAATTCTAGAAGCGGAATATGATCCGTAGGATGGAATGTATCTCCACCGTCCGTCGAGAAGTGGACTAGTATAAATAGCTGAGGCTTCTTTTGGCCAAAGCACACAAGTATTCTTGTACACAAGCAATACAAGCATATATTCTCCCAATCTCTCTCTCTCTCTCTCTCTCTCTCTCTCTCTCTCTTGTGTTCTTCTTGGTGTGTCCGCTTCTAGCATCGCTCAGCTCGAGTGGAAGGCTGACTTAGCACAAGCAAGGGGCTTGTCCGCTAAGTGCCACGGTTTTAACTTAGACAAGTTCAGTCCGTGACACTAGGGCCTGCAGCAATCTTTTCGGCCTCTGCTGCTTCACGCCCACGCCAGTTTCTCTCTATCGGCAGTCTTTTTGAAAAAGAATACGGAGAAGAATAGGGGGAGAAGAAGAGGAAGAAGAGAAGAAGAATATGTCTGTCTAGCATTCTTAGGATTTGTAACTTCTATCTTGCGTGCCTTTCTCGTTTTACCCTTTGAACATGTGTTAGATCTTGGATGCATTCTGTTTTCCTCCATTTATTTCTTTCTAGGCTCTGTGTTTAAGTGATGAGTGAGAACTCTTATATTTATAGAGGTACAGGGGATATGTAGGTGTTGATGGATTAGTTTCTTTGATTTAGTGTGGGACTGCCCTATGAGCTTTGCACCTAGGTTCCAGTTACCCTTTGCGCTTTAAGAGCTCCATTAACTCAAAGATCTTATGTCAAATGCATTCCAAAATAATAGGTCAAGCTTATCTATTGGACATTGGCTCAGTTTTTCTTCTGAGACATTTAAGGGTGTACAAAGATGGCTAACATATGCAACTTGTGAGGTGGTCAATCTCATAAACAGTTAGCATTTAAATGCCTGTTTTTTCAACCTTTCTTATTTTGTTTAACAGGCACAAAGGGCCTCTACATTCTAGGCGGAAAGCAAGGCTCGCGTTATAGAAAAAAGTCACAGAATTATTAAAAGCTCCCGTTAAAACAACATGTTATTGTAAATTATTGACATTTTATTGCAAATTGGAGCGATATAGTCACGAATAAATAGCATTCTGTAGCAAAATTAACGATGCCGGTGAGTCCAAACTATGCAATTTCCTATCTCGATTGGGCTTTTCTCAAACACTTTTTAAGTGTTTCAGGGAAATAGGTTAAATATAGAGAGGGAAGCTGATTAAAGGGTCGTGGGAAAGAAGAAATTTAACTACTATGTAATCATATCTAATGTTTATGTCTTGGTTCTTTATTGTTGTCTATTTAGGCATCAAACTATGCAATTTCCTGTTTCTACAACACCTGCAACTTTTTTTTTTGATTCTGTTCTTCTTACTCTTAATCTGAACGATTTTCAAGATATTAGTAAGAATGCTGTAATATGAAGCAATGCGGACCGATTCAGTTTAAGTTTCTGGTTTCTTGACCTCTTCTGTCAGCCTCGTCTTGCTTTGAACTATATTTTATCTCAGAATGTTTGACTCCGAATACTTTGATCTCCAGGCGTAACTTTTACACTTCCAGTTGGTAACACAAGCCGATATAGCAAGTTTGTAGTATGTAACATCAATGTAAGTCTGACTAATTATTTTTTTCATCACTGTTGTATTTGTTAATTAAAAACTGGGCTATGTTTGACTGTTTCCGAACGGAATTAGAAGTATACTGAGGGAAAGTTCAATTTTGTTAAGAGTACTTTATCCAGCATGCTAAACTTTCTTATGTCCCTTTGCCGACCCTGCTTTGGAAAAGGACTAGCTTAGCTTCTGAGGGACTTTCTTATGGGTGGTAGCAAAGGAATTAGAAGCATACTGAGGGACTTTCGTATTTTTCTAAAACAATCTATCCTGTGGTTGCGATTGGTTGAAAGACTGCAGGGTTAGGTTGGGCAACAAAATGCAATATCCTGGTTGGAGAATGCAGTTTTAGCTTGAGCTGTGGTGTGCAATTTCACCGTGTTTTTGAGGATAATAATTTGTAGGGCTAGTTTCAGTGTAGTCAATATATATATATATATATATATATATATATATATATATATATATATATATATATATATATATATAGAAGCACGTATGGGCTTAAATGGCTAATCTTTTCTTTCCTTAAAATACCCTTTTCTAATTGATATTTCCATAAAAGATTAAGGGTGAGTAAGGGTGTTTTTGAATTATAACATTTCTTTCCCATTAAATACCCTTTCTAAATTAGAGTTTTATTTAAAAATGAGGGTGTTTTGGACTTCTGATAGGATATCAAGCATCTTTCCTTAAAATACCATTATTGGAATATATCTTTTTGCTAGAGTTAAGGATTGTTTTGACTTTTGATTAAAAACTTTTCTTTTCATTAAATAACTATTTTTAATAAGTGTTTAAGAAAATAAGGGTTCTTTTTACTTTTCATATAATATCAAGTCTCTTTCGTTAAATTATTTTTTATTGGACTATATGCTTTTATTAGAGTAAAGAGAAGTTTTGACTTATCTATACATACATATATAAAAGCACGTATGGGCTTAAATAGCTAATTTTTTCTTTCCTTAAAATACCCTTTTCTAATTGATATTTCCATAAAAGATTAAGGGTGAGTAAGGGTGTTTTTGACTTATAACATTTCTTTCCCATTAAATACCCTTTCTAAATTAGAGTTTTATTTAAAAATGAGGGTGTTTTGGATTTCTCATAGGATATCAAGCATCTTTCCTTAAAATACCATTATTGGAATATATCTTTTTGCTAGAGTTAAGGATTGTTTTGACTTTTGATTAAAAACTTTTCTTTTCATTAAATAACTATTTTTAATAAGTGTTTAAGAAAATAAGGGTTCTTTTTACTTTTCATATAATATCAAGTCTCTTTCGTTAAATTATTTTTTATTGGACTATATGCTTTTATTAGAGTAAAGAGATGTTTTGACTTAAAATACAATAGAGTTACTATAATTTTCTCCGTCATATTCGATTAAAGAAAACAACTTGTAGAGAACATATTTTCTAAAGCCTTTTTCGAAAAATATAATATACCTGAGCTAAATTTAATATTTTGTCAGAAATTCAATCCTTTTTTATTTTGTATTTCATATGTCTATGTTAATGTGTATGCTACATATTTGAATTATTCTACATGTATATAGATTTCAATACAAACATATTAGTACATTGAAACTGTCGTAAACCTAAAGTTTGATTCTAGATTTTTAATACAGACATATTGATATAAGGGATATATCATAAAACTAGACGTTTTTAGGATTTTCTAAATGCATATGTAATCTTGACTGGGGTTAAATGGCTAATTCTTTTATTTATTTTTCCTTAAGATACCCTTTTTAAACTGAAATCTTCACTTAAAACTTTTTTTCCCATCAAATACTCATTTTGAATTAGATCATTGTTAAAAAATAAGAGTGTATTTGGCTTCTCTTATGATATCAAGCGTCTTTCCTTGGAATATCTTATAGGAATATATGTTTTAGTTAGAGTTAAGAGTTCTTTTGTCTTTTAGAAGAAAAAAAATTATGAAAACCTATAAAACCACCCTTGAACTCCTGCGTGTTTTTTGATTACCAAAAAAATTTCTATCAAAACCTACTGCTTCTATTCACATTAAAGCAAAACTACCTCAAGCTATTCACGATTAATGAAAACAACTTGTAGAGAACAATGTTTTCTATAACTAGATTGAATATTTTATCAGAAACTTAATCCTTTTTAAATTTTGTATTTCAAATTTATGTGTTGATGTGTACGCTACAAATTTTAATTATTGTGCATGTATATATATTTCAATGTAAATATTTTCGTACATTGAAACTATCATAAAACTAAAGTTTAATTCTAGATTTCAATTGCAGACATATTAGTGTAAGAAAACTATAGTAAAACTGGAGTTTCTTTAGAAAATTTTAAATGCATAAGAATTGATTTTATCATACAATTTTGTTCCTAATTATAATTTGAGTTCGTGGCAAGTACATAATCATGTATTCATATTAGAGTTATTGGAATACCCTTATTTCATGACATCATATTCTTCATACGGTTATTATCTTTCTATGATGCATTGTATCCCCATGTATCATATGTTTATATGATAACATGTTTTATATGACTATTGACTTCACATATTTCACTCTTATAAAGTGATAGGATTAGATGAACCCCAATTAATAAAGACCCCAATTTATTTCAGCTCAAATGATTAATAACTTTTTTTAACTTGAAAACTCTCAAGTTTTTATATGCAAGGGGTTAAACAACTAAATATTCTTTTCCTGAAAATATTCTTTTTAAGTTAAAAAGTTCTCTAAATATTTTGACTTTTTAGAAGGTGAGGATAAATTACTACTGTTTTGGCTAACTTTAAACATTTTGACACTAAAGAGGTTCATTAATGCATCTTTTAGTGACATAAGACTATTAATATAATCAAAACGGGTAAGGATCTCACCCCCTGCGTAGAAAATAATCTCTAGCGATTAAAATGGCTACAAATTTTTCCATTAAAAATACCCTTTTAGAAATAAAAGGTTTACTAAACTTAAGTGTATTTTTACTTTTAAGAAGGTGAGCCTAAACTACAATATTTTTGGTTAATCTTAAACAATTTGCTGCTAAAAGAGGTTACAAGTTCACTAATGCATCTTTAAGTGACAAAAATGTGGGAGTGGATCTAGCTCAATCGTATAAATATGATACTAAGTCTATGTTCACCTTTAAAGAAAACCTTATCAAAACATAATCTTAAAACTTATCAACATCAAAATCGATAAAATGAGCACCTTATGTACGTAACACTCGAAATTTTCTTTAGTCAAAAAAAAAAAAAACTATTTGAACCTTAATCAAAATTAATTGTGGTCTTCAAAAAAAAAAAGTGCGGACGAAATTGAGAAAAATAACCAAGTCTAAAAGGGTATTTAAGCAAAGTCTTTTTAGGGTTAGTATAGAAACACTAACCTAAAAAATTCAGCCGCCACTTTATTCTTTTGTTGTTTTTTTTTTCTTCTTTACGTGAAGTCAGAGAGTGAAAGAGAGAAGGAGGAACCAAGGCAGCTAGGGCAAACCTTCAGGTATAATTCTTGACTTTTCTCTCAAAATTTAGCTATTGGTTTGGATGCTTCAAGTGTGAGAATGTGTGTGAGTTTGTGTTAAATGTGATGTGCCGTGAGTGGGTGTAGCGGGTGCTGCCATGAAGGGAGCCGTGATGTATAGATATTAAGGGAAGCAGCACAGAGCTGTTATACGTGGTTCTGTGATGATTGTAAAGTGTTTGATGGTGGGTTTTGCGGGTAACGGCATGGGAAGGAAAAAGGCTGCCGCAACAGCCATGGTGCTGTGTTGTAAGGGTAATTTTGTGGTGTTTAGGAAGGTGAAAAGGTCGGAAAAGGGAGGGGGAAGGGGCTGCCCCGTGCAAGTGCTGTGTAGAGGCTTGATATGCGGGTAACGGCATAGAAGGGGAGGGATTACCGTGATGGACAGCCATGATGCTGTGTTGTGGGTGTGTTTATATGGTGTTTAAGTGGATATAGAAGTGGAAAAAGGGAAGGGGAAGGTGGCTGCCATGGTGCTGTGCATTTGTGTGTATATATGGTGTCAAGGTGGGTGTGGAAGTGGAAAAAGGGAAGGGGAAGGTGGCTGCCATGGTGGGCAGCCATGGTGTTGTGTCGTGGGTGTGTTTACAAGGGGTCAGTAGGTGTAGAAGTGGAAAAAGGGAAGGGGAAGGTGGCTGCCATGGTGGGCAGCCATGGTGTTGTGTCGTGGGTGTGTTTACATGGGGTCAGTAGGTGTAGAAGTGGAAAAAGGGAGGGGGAAGGGTCTGGCACGATGGGTAGCCATGGTGGGGTTGTGATTGGATTGTAAAGAGAGAACAAAAATTAGGGTTAGGGCTAATTTGGTGAGGAAGATGATGAATTGTAGAAGTTTGGTAAGCTGTCACTATTTAGAAATTTTAGGGCAACTTAGAGATAGAAATAGGCAAAGTGTGAAACTAAAACTCCCATTATTTTTGCAAAATCTTTGAGGTGGAATTTTCTGGGATTTTTCCGAGCATGGAAAGTATCTAAAATGAGTTTATTTTGAAAACAGGTTTTTCAATTATTTGGTATAGTAAATAAACTTGTTTTTAGCTGAAAATTTTACAGTGACCTAAACTTATAGATATGCTCGAACATCTGAAATTTTGTGAATTTCTGGTACTGTTTGATATATTTTTGAAAGAGGAACCTTAACGCTCAGATTAAGGAACCTTAACGCTCAGATTAACGTGGGTGATGTATTTGTAATGGCGGAAAGAGCCCATACTTCTGATTTTTTAGTAAATTTTTATTCTCGTCTCCTAATCTTGCTAGAGTAATTGGGTTCGTGCGTTTATCATATTCATTTTCTATTTTTTGTAATGATGATAAAAGATATTCTTTTTTTGTGTACTTTTATAATTTTCTGTTTTCGTTTTGAATAAAATTACTCAAACAGTGACAAAAAATCAAAACATTTCAAGGTGTTTTCAGCTTTTTTCACCCAAACTTAACCCAATTTAAAAAAAAAGTTGGTGAATTTTTTTGGTGAAAATGATAACAGTACATGAGCGTATTTTTTAACTGAATATGAAAATTATGAAAATGAACACCTCATTTCAGAGAACTTACTAAAGAGACTCTGAACAAATTGTAAAAAGGTCATACTCGACCCTACCTGTAATATCCTGAAATTCGGGAGCTGGTTAGATAACCATTCGGGCTCCGAAAAAAAATAATAATAATAAACAGGTGATAAATTTAAGTAATGCTCGGGTATAGTATTAGTAGCGCATTGGAGTTTAAAAGAATTTTGGGGCAAAATTGTAATTTTTTGAAATTTTTGGGGGCATTTTCATAATTTTGGAAAAACTTTGGGGCATAATGGTAAATTAATATTTTTGGTGATGAAAATAATAAATGAGCGACAGTGTACGTTTTAGTAATACTTAGTTAAATTAATAAGCATTAGGAAAGTTTTGTGGCTTAAACGTAATTTTTAAAAGGTTGGGGATTCTTTTGTAGATAGGTAAAGTGTGGGGCTAGTAGTACAATTTTGGAAAAGAAGAACCTAGCGTAGGCTAGGTTTGAAAGGTGTTTAGTTTTTGAGCAAAATGAATTAGGAACATGCCACCACATACAAGCTTATGGTGACTAAGCTGATTTTTAAATAATAAAATAGGGAATAAGATCATTACTCTCGGGTGAATGAAAGAGGAGGAAAAAGAAGAAAACAAAGAAGAGAAGAAGAAGAAACAGAGAAGGAAAAGGAACAGAGTAAAGAGAACCAGAACAGGGCTCGGGGAAGGGGAAAAACAAAAGAAACAGGGGATTTCTGCCATCTTTAGCAGGTAAACCTTCCTAAGCCTCGAGTATGTGTAAGATATTAGGTATAAGTGGAATTTATGAGTATTTCTTAACATTGTGGGGTGCATGAGTTGGTCATGACCATGGCTGTGAAGCCATGTTGTGGGGGGGGGATGTTTTCTGCGTAAGATAGTGTGTGTTGGGGTGATTAAATCCATAATATGTGAGTTGGTGTGTGTTTCGGTGAAGGGAGAGAGTGTGTGCTTGACTGTGTAAGTGTGTGTGTCCCGTATAACTGTGTGTGTGTCTTGACTGTGGGGGTTTGGGTATATGGGTTTAAGAGTGGAATGGTGTATGGCAGTGTGCGAGGCTATGTGTGTTCATTTGTGTGCTTGTGACCGTGTGTGTGTGTTATGGAAATGGTGGGTGTGAGTATATGTTATATATGTGTGTGTAAATATATGTTAATTAAGGTATTAGAGTGCGGGTTAGGCCTATGAAGAAGTAGTGGTGTGTGGACAGTGTGTGCGTGTGATTGTGCAGTGGGTGGGTCATTTTAACCTACCCATGCAAACAAGACAGAGTGCAAACGAGCATTTAGGAATCTTGTCATGGCTCTCACCGGGTTAGCCCAGTCAACTTTAGGGGAATGATATCTGAGCACCTCATAGGCTAAGCGCACGGTGAAAGCACCACTTCCAGCAGGTAGGCAAGTAAGAAAATCTTAAGACGTCTCCTAAATGCGAGAGGCATGGGTCTATTGTTACTTCATAGAGATATTCACGGGTTAAGAACATGGTGAAAAACGTATCTAAGAAGTCTCCTGAATGCGAGAGGCAACCAGCTACGTACATCATAAATTACCCTTTTTCCAAAAGCTTCTTCAAGAGGTCCAAGGGGGTGTCATGGGTCAGTCTATAGCCAAACCTTAGACAACCTGGTACCAATTTGTCACCTCGTATACCTTTGGCCAAACTTGAATATCACTAAACAAAAAAATAACAGAATCTTTATTCATAAAACATTTGTTTGTAATTATCCACAAAAGTAAACACGACCAGTAGCATATCTAAATGGGTGGTTCGTCAATTTTCCTAATACCATCCTCACAGATTCCTTTCACTATATCGATGCCATCCATCACTCCCTTCAAAATGTGATTGTACACACAAATTTGTGTCTAAAGACAAGAAACAATGCACAAATATTCAATTTAATAAAATTTTAAAGTAAAGGTTGTGATTTATACTGAAAATAAATCTGGGTCGTCTGTTTCGATCTCCGATTGTGGTCACGATCCAAGGGCTAAGACAGCTTATTCTAGAACTGTTGCATTGACTTCTTCCTCGAGGGCGATTCTTGACTTGTAGAATCACCAAGATTTAAGACGAATCTCTCTTTAATGTTTAGGATCAAAGAGAGGTTATTCCTCATCGTCGAGAATCCTCGATTGAAGAACAACATTAAATTAGTGCGTATTGTTCTTCAAATGAAGTGTAATTCTTGGGATATTGTATGCTTGTGACTGAATTCTGACAGAGCGCAGACTTGTTTGCAGAGACTCAGTGTGTCCTTCTTTCCTACCCGAAACCCTCCATTTATAGGCAAAACAATGAGATTAAATTTAGGAAACCCGCAATTTGAGGCTTTGTCTTTTAATTAAAGAGACTTTTGTTCCCCTTTAATTAACTAAATGAATTTATTTTCATTTAATTTCTTTTAGTCAAACTTGACTTAATTGAATTTTCTTCTAGCAAGACCATAGGCCGGACCAAGCATTTTTATTTGGACTAGTCCTTCCGATTGTCTTTGACTTCGAGCTCGTTGTCTTGTTTGATTCCAAGTCAGTATCTTGGCCCGCATTTTTCGTAGCGTTGAATAATTAATTAGTTACCAAAATAACTATTGATTGGTAAAAATATTTTAGTGTCTACGAATTATCTCCACTTTAAAGCTCGTGCAGTTTGTGCGGCACTTTTTGTGTTGTTTTTTTTTAATTACCGATGCAAGGCTTATTATTCATTATTTTTTTTTCTTTTTTCCTTTTTATGGGTTGTGGGCATCTGTTTGCTTTCTTGGGCTGAACCGTGAGGGCTTAATCACAAATTTGGCACCAAACCAAGCCCAACCGTCGTCAATGATGTAGGGTGAAACTTAGGGTTTCGAACCTATATATAAGGGTGGTGCCAAGACATTGACCGTTATCCTTGACGGCTGGTTCCTTCGTTTTGGCGGCTGATCAGGGGTCTTGGCAGCTGACGGCTTGTCTCTTACCTTAGAGCTATAAGATACCCATTAACAGGCACGCATATCTTCTCTTGTTATGTGTCCCATTTGTTGATGTTGGTGATAGATTGTTATGTAATGTGTTTGTATTATAAGTGAAGTTCAAGACCCAAAAGGTCATGTTCTTTGTCCCACGTTGAAGAGAAAATGAACTTTCTCTCTTTTTATAAGCAAGCACATAGTACATATAATTTGAATTGCTTTGAAATGTTTTGGAGGGAAGATTGAAAATGCTATTGTGTGATGCACTGTACTGCATACGCGTGAGTGCATGTGGCGCATTGTGTGCGCTTTAGTGGGACACTTAGCACTTTGCACGTTTACCGTGAGCGCGTATAGCGTGTTGATTTATATATGATCTAACGGCACATATTTTATCAATTTTTTAAATTATTTCTTTCAGTCATTTATTTTTAGTGACACTTTAGCGACTTTGAAAGTAATTCCGGAAAGGCACCAGAAATAACAGTTATTTCTGATTGGTTGTGTCCCTTCATGAAGGGATGGCGGTTAAGTCTATATATAAGATTTTGAAATTTAGAATAAAAAATTACTTTTGCATTCTAATTTTCGAATATCATATTTCTCAGTTATATACGCAATTTCGAGGAGCAATTCTGAAACGAATCTTCAGAATTGTTATATGCAGATTGTCTATTTGAGTAGTCCTGGAGGTGATTTGCCATTAAACCCAGTAGCAAACTTGGATCTAGTGGGGGCAAATAGTGCCTTAAAGGCAATGTCTTGAAACGCGCCTCAAGCCATAAAACTTCTTCTTTCTTCTTCCTTTATGCGTTTTCTCTCCAACAAATTTAAGGCAATATTTAGAAGGAAGGAGAAATAGCAATGGCAGCTTTCCAAGTGATGAATCAGGACTTCATGAAAATGGATAGGTTTGATGGAACGAATTTCACCAGTTGGCAAAACAAGATGATGTTCTTACTCACTGCACTAAAGGTTCAGTATGTTTTGGATCATAATCTGCAACCACTTCTGGAAATTACTGACAACGACTCCGACTCCGACGAGACCAAAGCAGCGCGAAAGAAACGTGAAGAGGACGAACTAGTTTGCAGAGGACACATTCTGAACGCACTTTCGGATCGCCTCTATGATCTGTTTACATCGTCCAAGTGTCCAAGAGAATTCTAGAAGGCTTTGGAGAACAAGTACAAGAATGAAAAGCAAGGCGCAGATAAGTTCCTCACTCTCAGGCATTTCGAATTTACTATGAATGATAGTGAATCTGTTGTGGATTAAGTTCATCAGTTGCAAATTCTTGTTTCCAAACTCAAAGACCTAAAGGTCAAAGTTTTTGAACCATTACAAGTGGGGGCTATTATTTCTAAATTGCCTTGTAGTTGGAATGGTTACAGAAAGAAACTTCTGCATACCACAGAAGATTTTACTATTGAACAATTTCATAAACACTTGCAAATTGAAGAGGAAACTCGGGTTCGCGATAAAAGTTTTTCGGTGAATTTTAACTCAAAAGTAAAATTTTTGGATCAGAAAAATTCCTAGACTGAAAATTCTGGTAGAAACAAGAGGAAACTTTCGGAAACAAACAACTTTGGCAACTCCAACAAGAATAACAAGAAGAGAAAAACTTGTTATAATTGTGGGGAAAAAGGGACATTTTAAGAAGGAATGCAGAAGCAGGAAAAGGCAGAAAATAGAAAATGCTGGAAGTTCCCATAATGCAAACATGGTGGAAGACGACATCAATGAAGTGGTTGCCATGATTTCTGAATTGCAGATTGGCATGATTACTGAACTACATATGGCAACTTCGAGCAAAAATTTTGATTGGTGGTATGATTCCGGGGCTATAGTTCATGTTTGCAACGAGAAGTCCTTTTTTAAGGATTACGAAGAGGCAACAGATGGACAAGTGGTGCAAATAGGGAAACATAGTTCTGTCAAGGTTTTGGGCAAAAGGAGTGTTGAACTTCAGTTTACTTCAGGGAAGAAACTAGTTCTACTCAATGTGCTCCATGTTTCGGAAATTAGGAAAAATCTTGTATCTGCTAGTTTTCTTTGTAAGAAGGCGTTAAAGCCTTGCTTGAGTCTGATAAGTTCATCCTGTCCAGAGTGGAGTGTTTGCTGGGAAAGGGTACTCATGTGATGGCATGTTTAAGTTATCTATTAATAAAAACATATTTGTTTTGGCTTACTCTGTTGACTCCTTTTCTTTGTGGCATGGTCGTTTAGCTCATTTAAATTTTAGATAATTAAAATTTATGTCTAAGCATGGTTTGATTTCATATAATCATGTGAAAAATGCTAAATGCCCAATCTGCATTCAAGCAAAGTTGTCTAAACAACATTTTCCTAAGGCTGAAAGAAATACACAATTGCTAGAACTTGTGCATTCTGACATTTGTGAAATGAATGGAGTCTTAAGTAGAGGTGGCAATAGATATTTTATCACTTTTATATATGATTTCTCTAGATATACTTATGTGCATTTAATGAAACTCAAAAGTGAAGCTTTTGATACGTTCAAGCGCTATAAATCTGAAGTTGAGAAACAAAAGGAGAAAATGATTAAAAAATTTCGTAGTGATAGAGGTGGATAATTTTTTGGAAAGAGGCAATCAATGATGAGATGGACTCAATATTATGTAATAATACTTGGGTGTTAGTTGACTTGCATCAAGGATCTAAACCTATTGGATGTAAATGGGTGTTCAGAAGGAAATATAATACGGATGGGTCTATACAAACTTTTAAGGCCAGCGAAAGGTTTTAGACAAAGGGATGTCATAGACTATTTTGATACCTATGCACCTGTTGCACGAATAACATCCATTAGAGTGCTTTCTGCATTGACATCTTTATATAAGTTGCATGTACACTAAATGGATGTTAAGATTGCATTTTTAAATGGTGACATTGATGAAGAGGTGTACATGGAACAACCCGAAGAATTTGTTATGCCGGGAAATGAAAGGACGGTTTGCAAATTGATTAAGTCTTTGTATGGCTTGAAGCAGATACCAAAACAGTGGCATGAAAAATTTGACTCTGCTATTTTATCTCATGGATTTAGACATAATAATGCTGACAAGTGCATTTACTCAAAATTTACAGATGCATATGGCGTTATTTTATGTCTTTATGTGGATGACTTGCTCATATTTGGTATGAATTTGGAAGGAATTTCTAAAACAAAAGAGTATCTTAATTTCAGATTTAAGATGAAAGATCTTAATGAGGTTGAAACTGTTTTAGGAATGAAGGTTAAGAAACATAGTGGGGGTTATGCTTTATCTCAATCACAGTTCTTTAATTCCAGTATTTAGGAATTAAAGAAGTGAGTACCCCATATGATTCTTCTTCCAAATTGAGTGAAAATTCTGGTAGAGCAGTTCCTCAACTAGAATTTGTGAGTGCCATTGGTAGTCTAATGTATGCAATGCATTGTACTAGGCCCGATATCGCATTTTTAGTTTGCAAACTTTCTAGATATACAAGTAATCCTGGTGTTGATCATTGGAAAGCTATTTGTAGAGTCTTTGGGTTTCTTAAACGAACTATAAAATTAGGACTATTTTACAATCGCTTTCCTGCAATACTTGAAGGGCACACTGACGCTAGTTGGATAACTAATGCAAGCGATAACAAGTCAACGTCAGATTGGGTGTTTACCCTATCGGGAGGAGCTATTTCTTGGGTTTCAAAGAAACAAACTTGTATAACACACTCAATGATGGAATCTGAATTTTTGGCGTTGGCGACCGCAGACAAAGAAGCAGAATGACTGAGAAATTTGTTTTTTGATATAAAGTTGTGACCACAACCGGTGCCATCAATTTCTTTGCACTGTGATAGTGAGGCGACTAAGTCTAGAGCATATAGTACCATTTATAATGGTAAGTCTAGGCATATAAGCTTACAACATGAGTATGTCCGAGAATTGATACTAAATGGTGTGATCACCATAGTGTATGTTAGGTCAAGTAATAACTTGGCGGATCCTCTAACTAAAGGTCTTTCAAGAGATCTGGTGAGGAGTACATCTAGTGGGGTGGGTGTGAAACCTTTTATCTAGACCACCAGTAATGGAAACCCGACCATAAGCTAGTCTTATGGTTTAATGGGTAATAACAAGTTACTGATAAGTGGTTGAATGAGCACTTAATTATTTGTTTGGTAACGCAATCCAGGATGTGAAAGTGCTGACTGTTACGATATAGAGGGTGAGTTATAAACTTTTAATGAAGTTTAATTAATTTCCGTAAGAGTGTTCAAGTAACAGGGACACGGATGAAACTTCACCTATATGAACATAAGAAGTGGAGCCGCTTCTAGCAAAAGTTAAGGGTTTATTTTTGTAAATGTTCATGAAGTCCAGGATGAGGCAAATGGATGTGTTAATGCATTATTTATTTGGTGAATTGCTCACTGAAATTGGATATCGTTATCTGTGCAACATATTCGGTTCTAATATCAATGAATCCAGGTTTAAGCTTAGGCCACCATGGATTTAATTAGAGCTTTGATGTGTTTGTACTAAGTAAGGGTTTAAATCGAGAGATACCTTTACTAAGCATGACAATATCAGTATGTAGTTGAGGATCGACATAACAATCTAAGTGGGGGATTGTTGGTGTTGGTGATAGATTGTTATGTAATGTGTTTGTATTGTGAGTGAAGTTCAAGACCCAAAAGGTCTTATTTTTTACCCACGTTGGAGAGAAAATGAATTTTCTCTCTTTATAAGCAAGCACATGGTACATATAGTTTGAATTGTTTTGAGATGTTTTGGTGAGAATATTGAGAATGCTATTGTGCGGTTTGAATTGTTTTGAGATGTTTTGGTGGGAATATTGAGAATGCTATTGTGCGGTGCACCGCACACGCACTCGTGTACGTGCATGTGGCGCATTGTGTGCGATTTAGTGGGTGCACTTTGCACGCTTGCTGCGAGCACGTATAGCGCGTTGATTTATATATGATCTAACGACACATATTTTTACCAATTTTTAGAATTATTTCTTTCGGTCATTTATTTTTAGTGACACTTTAGTGACTTTGAAAGTAATTATGGAAAGGCACCAGAAAAAATAGTTATTTATGATTGGTTGTGTCCCTTCATGAAGGGATGGCTGTTAAGTCCATATATAAGATTCTGAAATTCAAAATAAAAAATTACTTCTGCATTCCAATTTTCGAATCTCATATTTCTCAGTTATATACACAATTTCGAGGACTAATTCTGAAACGAATGTTTAGAATTACTATCTGCAGATTGTCTGTTTGAGTAGTCCTGGAGGTGATTTTCCATTAAACCCGGTAGCAAAGTTGGATCGAGTAGGGGCAAATATTGCCTTAAAGACAGTGTCTTTAGACGCGCCTCAAGCCATAGAACTTCGTCTTTCTTCTTCCTTTCTGCGTTTTCTCTCCAACACTATTCCCTTTTCTTTGCAAACTTGTTTCCACACAATTTGTTGTCTATAATATGGTGTACTAGTCTTAGCCACAATAGCAGACCTGCCACATGCAACTACCATGCAGATTTATTCTATCACCGCAAACCACTGCCATTAGAAGACGGACCCTCCATCACCGCAGGAGGGACTACCAATTAACAGACAATACTGCCATCATATTCAGAACGAACTTTGTATGCGACCACAAGGTTGGAATGTGGGCATTGAAAATTTAGGAATGAAAACCCGGCTTTTGATTAGGTGGAACAAATTTACTGATCGGATGAATTAAGGTGGTGTGGATTGACAATACCCGAGTCGGGATCGGCCTCATCGTTCACTTGCCGCCGGGCTATGTGTTAGCCGCCAGTGGTGGGACATGACTGCCGCCATTTTTTTTTTTGGCCATGGCTGCCGTTTTCCGTCACCCTATTCCCCTGCACCAACCAGTGATACCCAGCGTTTTCGGCGCCATTGAGGCTGCTGACATCTAAAACCGATCAACTTGCCATCGCCGACGTCTGTCGTTTTTTTTTTCACAAATCTGATCCACCAATAGCTGGAATCGCCGCCCGGCGTTCTTCGAGGCAGTCACCGGTGGGCCGTCGCCGTTTGCCGCGATACCCTAATCTTCTGCTGTCGTCGCCCTTTCTCTTTAGTTTCTTTCTGTCATGGATTTATCATCCAGACGACCATTAAAATTCAAGATAAAGAGGAAGACAACAGCTTAGGCAATGGAGGGAAGCAACTCTAATGGAAGACAAGCTGAGCAAGTGAAATACACACATGAAAGTCTATAGGAAATTGGCGCGTGTGGTCAGTTGGGCTATAGTAAATGCACAGGCGCGTGAGGAGCGTGACAACGCTAATTACCATGAAGATCTTGTTGAGTTGGAAGTATTAAGGCAAAGAATTAATGAAGGAAATCTTTGCTTAAGACATTAATAACAAATTAGTTATAGCGTTACAACTGATTGCAATTAGGCTTTTAGAGTTCCAGAAATTTCCTTTCTTTTATTTTCATTTTCCATTTTCAATTCTCTGAGTGGGAGGTTGTTAGCATCTTTTGGTTGTAACCTCCTTATAAGAAGATGATCATGAGAGAAGGGTATCCAATGAAAAATCTATGCAAAGTTTTCCCCTCCAATTCTTCTCTCTGAAATTTTTGAATACTCTTTCTTCTTCCAAATTGAATTCTCTGAAATCTGTGAGTATTCATGAGTAAGACCAGCTAAAGTCTTACAAATTCGTATTCAGAGCAGTGTTCGAATCCTCACATGGGGTACAATACCAGGCAAGGCAAGCAACACCAATTGGATGAGCACGTGAGCCTAATGGAGGCTCAATTTGCAGATCACTTTGGAGCGATAGACGATCAATTGGTGGGATTGAAGGAGACAGTCTCAGAAATCTCAGACCAAATATCATCAGTAGACCAATTGAATGATGAACTGCCTGTGGTGAGACAAAGCTTAAATGAACTACAGAAAAAGATGCACCAGCTGATTAATCTTAAGGATGGAGAAGGCTTTTGCTCGGGGTCAAGACAGTCTAAATCAGGTAAGGGATATGAACAATTACACCAGGAATATCATTACAATACTGTAAACACTTCTAGTACAAAATTACCTAAGTTAGAGTTTCCAAGGTTTTGGGGGGAAGACTCATATGGGTGGGTACGAAAAGTAGAGAAGTATTTCGAGTTTAACCCTGTGGATGAGCAGTATAAAGTGAGCTTTGCCTCAGTCCACTTTGATGGGCAGGCAGGATTTTAGTATGGGACCTACAGTAAAGCCAGATGGAAGGTCTCATGGGTTAATTTTGTCAGGGACTTACATGCTAAGTTCTGTAGTTTGTTTAGAGAAAGTATTATTGGGGAATTCCACAAGGTAAGACAAAACACCACAATAAAGCAGTACTACAATGACTTTGAGACTCTCAGATCCATATTAGTGAGTGAGGGGAGCAAGTTTGAAGAAGGTTATTTCATTCAAAGTTTCATAAGTGGCCTAAAGGATGACATTAGGCTTGAGGTGGAAAAATTTGATGTGGGGGATCTCTCTCGAGCCATCTTCCTTGCAAGAAAGCAGGAAGCCAGCTTGAGCAATGTATGGCACCACCCCAGGACCATGACCAGGACGCAGTCTACCCCTAATAATACTAGTCCAGCCAAGCTCCAAAACCCAAATTCTAGCTGGAAGACTAAACCTATATAAGCTAACCCACTTGCTTTCCACAGCCAACATACACCTGCCCCACCACAAAAGGCCTTACTACCTACACCAAACCAAGCACCCACCCAAAGATATAATAGGGGTTTTTTTGATGAGAGACGAAAAATGGGGCTTCGTTACTGGTGCGATAAGGTGTTCTCACCAGCTCACACACGTAAGCATAGACAGGTTTCCATGCTAGTAGTTGGTGAAGAAGAAGGGGAGGACACACCCCCTGTCTATGATGAAGAGTTACCTGCACAAAAGGAACCTGTTGTGGAAAAGGAAGAGGACAAAGTTGAAATTACAGTGCATGCCATTACTGGAACCCCCTCAAATAACACTTTTAAGCTTTGGGGCAGACATGACAGCAAGGTGTTTTCTATACTCATTGATACAGGATCAACCCACAACTTCCTTGACCCCAACACTGCTAACAAATTAGAATGTGTAGCAGTGGCTACGACCCCAATGACCATTATGGTGGCTAGTGGCAATAGGGTCACCGGTGACTCCATGTGTCAAACATTTAATTCTGATATGATGATATTGCCATTGGGAGGCTATGATTGTGTTTTAGGCCTACAATGGCTCAAGACACTAGGCCAAGTTCAGTTTGATTTTAAGGCAATGACAATGACAATCACAAAAGAAAGGAAAGCCATCACTTTCCAAGGAGGAAATAGGAAGACTCAGGTTAAATTAGTGTCAGCTGAAGGAATGTTCAAGTATTGGGCACACAATGAAGGGGCCTTACCTTCAGGTAATAACCAAGATCCTCAGCTTACAACATTACTTCATACAATTGCTGATGTTTTTAGGGAGCCCAAAGGATTACCTCCTGTAAGACCACAAGACCATCACATTCCCCTCATTCCTAACTCATAACCTATGAGTATTAGACCTTATAGAATGCCATATAACCAGAAAGTGAAGTGGAAAAGATAGTCCACAAAATGCTTGATTCAGACATTATCCAGCCTAGTTCATCTTCCTTCAGCTCATCAGTGCTATTAGTTAAGAAGAAAGATGGCTCATGGAGAATGTGCATTGATTACAGGGGACTAAATAAACTCACAGTTAAGAACAAATACCCTATTCCAGTTCTGGATGACCTCCTAGATGAGCTTCATGGGGCAATGGTGTTTTCCAAGCTAGACCTCAGGAGTGGGTGTCACCAGGTGAGGGTGAACCCCGATGATGTTCACAAGACAGCATTTACAACCCACTTTGGACACTTTGAGTTCAAAGTGATGCCATTTAGGCTAACAAATGCACCAGCCACATTTCAGTCGATCATGAATGATGTTTTTAAACCTTCTTTAAGAAGCTTTGTGCTAGTGTTCTTCGATGACATTTTGGTGTACAACAAGAGTTTTAAGGAACACTTACAAACACTTTGGTACAGTGCTGCAAACACTAAGGCAGCACCAACTCTTTGTGAAGTCTTCCAAATGTACTTTTACTATTGGAAAAGTGGAGTATCTAGGCCGTTTGATCTCTAGAGAAGGGGTTTTTGCTGATCCCAACAAGATAGAGGCCATGGTCAACTATCCCTCGCCTAAAACTCTCAAGCAATTGAGGGGCTTTTTAGGCCTAACTGGATATTATAGAAAATTCATTCAGAACTATGGCATAATTAGCAAGCCTCTCACCAAACTCTTGCAGAAGAATAATTTCAATTGGGAACCAGAGGCTTTAGCAGGTTTTGATAAGCTCAAGGTAGCTATGGTTAGTGCTTCAGTTCTAGCCTTGCCAAACTTCTCATTACCTTTTACAGTGGAGGTTAATGCAAGTGATCAAGGAGTAGGGGCAGTACTTATGCAGGAGGGAAGACCATTGGCTTTCTTTAGCAAGGATTTTGGACCTAGGGCCTTGTCCCTTTCCACTTATGAAAAAGAACTAATGGCAGTGGTGCAAGCAATTATGCACTGGCATACCTATCTCAGCATTCAACCTTTTTTAATTATGACTGATCATTGTAGCTTGAAGTACCTGTTGGGGCAGAGAGTTACTTCTTTGCTTCAGAAGAAATGTCTTTCCAAATTATTAGGATTCATATTCACTATACATTACAAGTCAGGGGTTGAAAATAGAGCAACAGACGCTTTGTCAAGGTTGCCAAATTCTGATGATGACAATGGGGAAGGCAGAGCTATGACATGTATCACACTAGTGTGGTTGACTGAGGTCAAGGAGAGTTATCAAGAGGATCAATTCATCATAGAAAAAATTCAGTTGCTTACCCTGGATCCTTATGCAACTTCTGAATTCACTTCCCTTTACCATGCTTCTTGCCATATTGAGAATCGTGCGATTCTTTCTTTCTGCAATGCCATTTTGTTGTGGCGTATAAGAGTCTATCAATTAATGAATGATTCCTAGCTTTTTATAGTAATCTTCAAACAACTTTGAGGTGTATTGGCCTTCTTTGTCAGACCTGAGTATCTTCAGATGTTGTCCACTTGTTTTCAGCCATTTCTTTGAATTCCATGAATTTATCAAATGCTTCCGATTTTTCTTTAAGAATATACACCCAACTCTTTCTACTGAAATTATCAATAAAAGCAAGGTAGTACCTATTTTCGCCAAGTGTTGACCAATTATATCAGAGGGCACAATCTCTAGTGGCCTTCTAGCTCTCCAGAATTTTCCAACTTCAAAACTTTGTATGTGTTGTTTTCCTTTAACGCTAACGCAAGCTTCATATAACTGATCTGGTTCATTAATTTCTGGCAGACCATTCACCATCTTTGTTCTCGATAACAACTTTAAACCGGTAAAACCAAGATGACCAAATATTAAATGCCATAACCATGAATCATCTTTAATGACAGACTTCATGCATTTCATCATTTCTGTTCAGATATCAAGTGTGAAAAGACGGTTCTTTATCATTTCAACTTCGGCAATTAATTCTCTATCTCTGTTTCAACCTGAAGGCTTTGTAGTTAGAGGCAAAGAAGAGAAGGTATACAGGTTAAAGAAGGCTTTATACGAGTTGAGACAGGCTCCATGAGCATCGTACAACAAGATTGATTCACTTTTCCTTGAAAAAGGATTTGCAAGAAGTGAAAATGAGCCTGCACTTTATTTGAAAAAGCAAGGTACATATGGCTTTCTTATAGTATGGCTTTATGTTGATGACATGATATATTTGGGGTCTTCTCATTGTTTGATAGCGGAATTCAAAGATAGTATGACGAGAAAGTTTGAAATGTCGGACTTGAGTATGTTGCATTATTTTCTTGGCTTGGAAATTAAGCAACTTGAAGATGGAGTTTCTATGTCACAAAAGAAGTATGCTATAGATCCGTTGAAGAGGTTTAATATGTTGAATTGCAAGGTAGTTGCTACTCCTATGAATTTGAATGAAAAGCTTCAGTCACAAGATGGTACTGACACAGCTAATGGAAAAGTTTTTAGAAGTATAGTTGGTGGTTTGATTTATTTGACTCACACTAGACCCGATATATCTTTTTCCAGTGAGTGTTGTTTCAAGATTTATGCACTCTCCCACAAAGCACCATCTCGGAGCAACCAAGAGGATCATGCGATATATTGCTGGAACTATTGATTTTGGCAAATGGTATTCTCATGTATCTCAATTTAAATTATGTGGATTCACTGACAGTTGGGCAGGGTCTGTTGAAGATAGAAAGAGTACTTCTGGAAGCGTTTTTATTCTTGGATCAGGTGTTGTTTCATAGAGGTCAAAGAAACAAGCAACAATAGCACTATCATCGACTGAGGCGGAGTATGTTGCTGCAACATCTTCAGCATGCTAAGCGCTTCGGTTGAGAAGGTTACTTACTGATTTTCTTAATGAGCAACATAGATTTGGTGTGATAACAAAGCCACGATTGCAATGACAAAAAATCCGGTCTATTATGGGAGAACTAAGCATATCAACATTCGACATTACTTCATACATGAGTTGGTAGCAGAAGACATGATAACATTGAAGTATTGCAATACAAATGAGCAGGTGGCTGATATTTTGACCCAGTCACTTCCTGTTCATAAGCATATTTACTTTAGAAGACGACTTGGAGTAGGGGGCTGTTGAAGAATGATTCAAGTTGTTAAAGATAATTTGTTCTAGAATTATCTTTTAGTGGTTTAGTGGCTTAGTGGTGTAGTGGTGTAGTGGCTTAGTGGTGTAGTGGTCCATGTTTTTAAGAATTCTTGTTATGTGTAAGTCTATATAAAGGCATGCACTAGTGGTTCATCATTTTGTGTGCATCAAACAATTGAGTGATATAATCTTCCTATTTCATTCTTTGCTTTGTCAATTGTCTTTATCTTGAGCTCTTGAATTCTGCATGTCAGATGTATGTATTAGTCATTTTTTAATAGAGCTATAAGTGAGCGCTTTGACAATTGATAAAAATTTACATAAACTCAAATTGATACACATAATAAAAAATACATTAAAAATGAATAAATTCACCATTTAATTGGAGAGTAAGAGGGAGAGAGCAGTAGAAATTGAGTAAAAACATTAACGGTTGGATATTTGGGTGGAGTAGTTGAAATAATGCAGAGGAAAGAGAGTTCTAATTGTTATTAAATGTTGAAAGCTTTTAAACGATGATATTGTTAATTGCTAGTTATGAGGTGCTCTTCTTTTAACTACAGTGTCTGATTTCATATAATTCAGATTTCATAATTCGTATACAACTTCCCATGACTAAAATCTTGGAGGCAAAATATAGTTTTTGTTGTGGTCCATCTGAATCAAATGTTATGACTTAGTGGGGGCAAAATTACCTTTAGGATAGTAGCACTCTTAGGCTTTGGCTCTTCTTAACCGACAAGTCCTTTTCTAGTTTTAACACGTTGTCTAACCAATTTTATGTTCAGCTTATGCTTCGTTAGATTGATCACCTTAGCCGTGATTTTTGCATCATGTGATTGGTGGTAAGCCAATGAGCTGCTTTGTTGGTGTTTCTGGTCAAAGTTATTTTTTATCTATGGCTTATGCTTGAAAGAGTTCTTCATCTTTTTAACAACACCTGTATGTTACTTCCCATGGGCCATCGCCAAGTTCTAGTATGGTGAATCGCCTCGAAAAAAATCTCCTTGAAGATTTTAATTCGAAGTCGTCGTCTTATTTAATTAAAGGACAATAAAAAAAAATCCTAAAATGACTCTAAAGTGTCCGAAAGGACGAATAATCTATCGAAAACAAGAGAAGTGTTCTTGGACTAAGTAACGCAGCAGGAAGGTGTTAGGCACCTGCCATACCCTTTCGGTCTCTGATTCACTTTTATTGAATTTTCGCCTCAAGAACACATTGCATGCAAAATATGATAAAACTAACACTAAGTTAATTTTTACGGTTTTAGCTTGAACTTGACATCAGGAGTCGAATTGTGTACGCATCCGATCGGACTAATCGGAATCCAAAACCGCTGTAATTTGACTCTGGTCCTACGGGAAGTAGTCTACATTTCGAGACTTAGACTAAGACCAAGAAAGGAATAAGACTCTATTTGATGTTTTTGAATAGAAACATGACTACGGGACTAGGAGACAAACTATGTTATTTCGAGGTTAGAAAATTATTAAAAGTTACCATTCGAAGTGGCTTGCCTTGAAGACTCGGGGATGTTCTCCGTATGATCCACGATACAAGGATTACAAAAGACTTTTTTAGCTGTTTTAATCATCTCATTCATGGTGTATTTTCTGAGTAGCCTATATAAAGACATCAATGTAACTCTATAAAGAGACTGTTTGGGATTGACCCAAAGATGATCAAATCTAATTAAATCAGAATTGCTAGGCATTTGGTAAAGATACATGACTAATTAAAACCCTATTTATCATAACTTATTTTTGCGGTTTATAGCTTTAGTACACGTTATCCAAATACCATTCATAGCTTTAATTTAATTTAATTGCAAACAGCTTAAAGCTGATTTTGACGTGTGATTATGGTTTAGTTGAAAATTTGTTTATGAGAATCAATCCAAAAATGCTGTAATATACAAAGGGATGTAATTGTTCCTCAGTTTTGAGAGTTCTTGTTCTATCAAGAGGACGCATTACATAGTTACATAATTCTGCAGTACTCTTCGCGGATCAGCCCCCAAACAAAACATCATTCCAGCTGGTCCTCATACCGCGGGACGTAAACTTGAAACTATCGTTTTCGTGATGGCATAAGAAGTACGAGCGTGGCCTCACTAGGTAGGCGGATAGATCTTGACCATCCTTGGCCTCTTGATGAGATGCAGAGTTGCTCGCTTCAGTACCTTCTTCCTCATACTCAACAAAGGTTCCAATTCCCTTATTAGAGTAACACCCTTAGCAATGACTGACTCGTTTCCTGTATTTCCAGGTCCAAGTAGATTTTTGTTGGATTGGTTTCGTTTTGCTTGCTTCTTTGGCAGGTGTGTTATTGTTGGCAGATCTGTGAAAAAATGGCTGCTTCATGTTTGTTAGTTGAAACTATATGCTTTTGTGCAATGTCACTTAAAACAAACTGTAATTGATGAAATATTGAGCGCTTGAAACTTAAAATTCATAGGCCCTATACCATTGTTACTCACATATATATATAGCTCTATATATGTAGACACTGTATAAACCTTAGCGTAGGTGCCCAACTTCAGTTGCACCTTTCATCCTTCTGTTCTCCTTCTCTCTGGAGCTGTATCACAAACACACAGAAGCACCAGATCTGCACACACAGAAACATCAGATGCACACATACACAGAAACACCAGATGCACGCACCACTACACACATACGCACACACACCCAAACGCACACAGAAAATTGGGGCGGCTCTGGTTCTCTCCCTCTCCCTCTGATTTTCAATTGCTTGGGTCTTCCAAAATAAGGGTTTCTGTAATTCAATTTTTCAGTTTTTAATCGTATAATCTTTCTCTGACCTTTATCAATTGATTGCAGTGTGGAACGCTAGCAATATTTCTTTATCATCTCTGCTGATTTGTGCTTCGGAGGTAAGTTTTGTTATACTTTATCTCTAGTTTATTACAACTTTGCGCTTGTATGATCCTCTTCTTTTAAAGTATTTGGAGAAAAATTGTCAATTTGATCAAGCAACGTGTTAAGTTTTAATATGTTGAGTTATGCTTCTATTGTACTCATTAAGAAACAAGTTGGGAAGAGTTAATATGTGATTAGAGATGAGGAGTTATGCCTTTTTTGATTGGCTACAACAAAATATAATACAGAGTAGTTGGTTTTGGAAACAAGTGACTACGCAATTGCCTTTGGCATGCCATTTGTTAACCTGTTTGTTGTTTGATAGCATCTGATTTTCCATTTGCTTTTCGCTTTTGAAGATGATCTCAACTTTGATTAAGTATTTTATTTTCTTAAGCAAAGGAAACGTGTTATCTGATTATGATTTTGATTTCTTTGAGTTGATTTTACTTGATCATGATGATTTCGATATTTTTACCTCACTATAGTCAGTCTTTTCATACTGAGTCTATTGAGTGATTATCTGGTGTTTGTATGATACAGTATTTAGGCAAATATAATGGCTTAGCTTGCTTAGGCTTTTAAATCAAATCCATGTGTAACGATGTATCCAAACCTGGGTACTATTTATGCTATAGGCACCCAATTGGTGATGCTGATGGTAAAAGTATATCTTTTTCGAATACTTCGGAGTTATTAAGTCAGCTGTATCACCTGACCCTGGTTCTTTTTATCTCTTCGCTTTTTTTTGGAATTTGGTACTGCAAAGGGTGTAAATCTATTTTTCATGTTCTTCTAGGGGGAATCAATACTAATGCAGCATAGAGATATGATATACAAATGTATATTTCTATGAACCTTATAATGTATTCTTTTTCGAACTCACATTATTCGTGCCAATGAGTTGCTGGTTTGAGGGAATTTTTGTATAAAAGCAAGTGAATAAATTGCTATATTCATATCACGCCATTAAGCAATTGCATCCTTCTCGTTTTATTTTTTTGGCTCAGTTGCTGATGAGATATGTGTGGCATGAACATGCTAATAAGTTGTTCCCCCCTGTAAAGGAGAACCCTCACTTGATCCCCTCCTTAGGATGCCTGATTTCTGTGTTCCAATAGATTAACAGAAAGAAGGAAAGAAAGAAGAAGCTTTTTAAATAAGATGACATTGCTGCTTAGAACTTGGTCGCGGTTCTTTTTCTTTTCCTTTTGGTTTTCCTATAGATGTGTCCGCATTTCTACAATTCTACTGTTTCCATTTATTCCTTTTTCGTGGTTACTCACAACATATAGGTTGTTGCCGTGTCACATTTTGCATCACATTTAGCAATAAGCCAGCTGTGACTTCAAGAAATGGTCCGGATTCCATAAAAAAAATAAGAGGCGTGATGGCTCGAACACAATCCTTAGCTCGTGTGTCCATAGCCAATGCTAGTTATTTTCATTAAAGTGGAAAAACATATACTTATATACACTTTACATGTACGCTTAATATTTAAATTTCAACAACTGCAATGCGAGCTTAGAAACATGTGTTTAAATGATATGACCATTCAAAAGGCGCTTCCGTAGTGATGTATTTTTTAAGATTGAAGCTTTGGCACTCACACATCAGCACGTACAGCCTCCCAATGCGGCTTGACTAATTTGGGATTGTGGCTTTCTTGAATTTCCATGTTATAAGAAACCTTGTTAATGCAACTGTGACTCAGAAGTTATTGTCTTAGTGGCGTCATGAAGCATTAAAGTCCCTGATCTGCTGTGCCTTAACTTTTTTTTTATCCCCGGTTTAGGAAATAGACCATCCTAACCTTGTATTTTTTCTGGTGTGTAAACCAAAACATAGATGTAGATGCATATTGGTTGTCACGAGGCTTTGTTTCAGAAATATAGTTGAGAAAGTAAAATAATCTATAGCTGTAATGTTTTTCTGTCTGTGAAGATTTCTTGTCATGGAACTATTTATCTTTACCACTTACAATTTTTATGTTACTCTTAGATTGGTCGACTTTTCCATCAATTATATTGGTTGAACCTTCCCAATGCGTGCAGACTTTTGATGCTGTTGATGGAAAACAAGCAAGAAGGACAAATTCCTCTAGTCCACTGGGGGAGCTTTTTGATCATGGCGATTTCTTATCCTCATCCAGATTTGCTCCCTTTGCCTCTTCCCCCCTTACCCTAGTGGAATTGTAACTGAATAATATCTTTGTTCTGGATTTCACAAAAATTGCAGGATGTGATGCACTTGCTTGTGCGATAGGTTTTCTATTGTTTAGTCCCTCCTTTTAGCCATTACTGGTGTATTTCCATCATGTATGTTCTATGAAGATTGTTAATTTGAGGCCTTGGACTTTGGGAGCACTGCTATGTGTGGAAGAAGTACATTCTGGTTCTGGGTGATTTCAGCCGTTCTATTTAATGGTGCAAGATGGGAACCGTAGGTGTCTCCTTTCTTCATGTGGTCTAAGTTATACTGGTTTGTCAAATTATAAACTATTTCGATTGGTAAGGAGTGTATCGGAAAGCCCCAAGTGGTGATCCTATGTACATGGTGCGAATAGAGCCAAACGAACAAACTATAAATCATCACAGCTTTGGAAGGAGAAAATGCAAAAGCAGAAGAAAAAGGTTACAAACTTCACACACACTCGGCATGGCCTGACCTTACCTGAATTAAGAAACATCTCCCAGAATGCCTACAAAATGGTGCTGAACAGAGCCTAAGACATGTTGGGGTATAGATTCGGTATGGCTTTGTGACTGAAAGAAGGATCGGCTTCGAGGCACGTTGTAAAACGCTCTCCTTAAGTTTATATTTGCCCCCACCAAATAGAACGGTGTGCAGCGGGTTGCCGGCAAATACCTTCCAAGATACAACGAAGCGCTTTAGTGAATAGCGTTTGCACACACGATATTCACCCCACAGATATGTGTATGGAATTCTGAATAATGGGATTTACAAGTAAGAAATTATGCAGAAATTTCTTGTTGTAAAAGATCTGCCGAAAAGAAAAAATGAAGAGAGTAGAGGCTTATTGCTAGGTCCGAAAATCTGACCATTGTGCTCTATTTATAAAGCACTAGTGGTTGCTAATCAAAAGTCACACCTTTTCATCATCACCGAAGCAATCTGGACCGTTGGATCAGAAACCGTTAAGATTAACGGTTCAGATCCGGACTGGTAACTAACCAGCTCCCAACAGTTGGGTCTGTCCAACTTGGAACCACCCAGCTGCCCAACAGGTGCAACTATCCGGACTGGTAACTAACCAGCTCGCAATAGGTGCAACTGTTCGGGTATAACCCGAGTGTAACCACCTAGCTGCCAAGGGTCGGATCCGACCCGGTTCAGTTGAACCGGCGGTCTAGTTTTCGTCACGAAAACTTAAAGGTGTCTAATCGCGTCTCGCGACGATGCGCACGTGCGAAGTGCAAAGTGCGCCATCAAAGCGCCACATTGCGCCTCACAGCCCACTGCCACGCTCACGCGTGCGCGCGCGTGCGTGCGATCGTTCCTCGTATGGTGCTTCGCACCATACTCGGTGCACATGCACACACCTTAGCATGCCACATAAGTAATAAAGTAAGTGGAGTACTTTATTATATACCCACTTACCTTTTCAATTCCCTTCTATGTGGGATTCCTTCATTTTTACCTCTTCACATTCCTTTCATCATTTTGACAAAGAAAATGAACCAAACTTGACACTATATTTTGGAAAACACTAACAATCCCCACCATTTTACAAAATATAAAATAAAAAACAAAACAAAAAACCAGATCTTATTATCCAGTGAAGTACATGCATAAATGAAGATGTCTTACGACTTGAATCTTCACTTAGTGATTACATAACAAGACTAATCTGAAAAAGTGTGGTAGATAAACTTTGAACCACCTATCCTTGTTGACTAGCCGGTCACATATCACACATGAAACTCCTATCCATACACAAATCCAGAAAACTGCTTATACAATAAATGGCCATGTAATTTGTATCTTGTTTTTCATGAGTGCTCTAGAGTTAAGCCCTTTAAACTCGACAGAAGCGGCCCCACTTCACACTCACTAGTCAGGTCTATCAAGAGTGTATCGTAACTAACACTCCAAAGAATGATTCTTTTATAGACCTATTAAGAGTAAAATACTCACCCTATTCCTTCATTACGGTTACCAAGCACATGATCTTGGGATGACTAAAATTTGTGCTTGCAACCACCACATAATGTACTTTTGACTCGTTGAACTCAAGACTTGGTGTTAGCAAGCGTTGAGTCGAGATTTCCATCATTGGTGATCCTTGACATGGGCTTGAGACCCATCCCTCGTGAGGTTCTAATAATCATTTCCCTTGGAAGCCCTTTAGTTAACGGATCCGCTAAATTTTCCAATGACCTCACATATTCCAATGTGATTACACATTCGGTAATCAATTGTCTCACGTAGCTATGTCTAAGACCAATATGTCTAGACTTTCCATTATACACTTCGCTACATGCCCGTGATAAAGTTGATTGACTATCACACCTTATCGATATCGGAGCCATAGGCTTAGGCCATAAAGGAACCTCTAAAAGCAAATTCCTTAGCCATTCTGCCTCCTTGCCCCTGCAGCTAAAGCAATAAACTCTGCTGCCATGGTAGAATCAGTAATGCAAGTCTATTTCTTCGAACCCCAGGATATTGCACCCCCACCAAGTGTGAAAATCCATCCACTTGTGGAAGCATAATCTTCCCGATTCGTAATCCAATTGGCGTCTGTGTATCCTTCCAAAACAGAAGGATACCCATTATAACATATGCCGAAATCCATAGTTCTTTTAAGGTACTTAAAGACCCTATATATTGCATTCCAATGCATATTACTAGGACAACTAGTATATCTACTAAGTTTTCCTACTGCATAAGCAATATCCGGTCTAGTACAAGTCATGGCATACATTAAAGAGCCTATTGCACTCGCATATTCTAGTTGTCTCACAGCTCTACCATCATTAGGAGACAACTTAATACTCTCATCAAACGGAGTACTAACTGGTGTGCTGTCTAAATGGTCAAACTTTTTTAAGACCTTCTCAATATAATGAGATTGTGATAATGTTATGCAACCATTATTCCTTATGATTTTAATTCCTAAAATCACGTCAACAACACCCATGTCCTTCATTTCAAAATTATCAGATAAGAATTTCTTAGTCTTTACAACTTGTTCCAAGTCAGTACCAAAAATGAGCATATCATCTACGTATAAGCAAATGATAACTCCCTTACCGCCATCGAACTTGCTATACACACACTTATCCGATTCATGTATCTTGAAACCATTAGACATCACAATTTGATCAAACTTTTGATGCCATTGCTTAGGGGCTTGCTTAAGTCCATACAATGACTTAATCAACTTACAAACTTTATTTTCTTGCCCACGTACAACAAACCCTTCCGGTTGTTGCATGTATACCTCCTCATCTAATTCACCATTTAAGAATGCCGTTTTAACATCCATTTGATGAATTACTAGCTTATGGATGGAAGCTAGTGCTATAAGCACCCTAATAGTGGCTATCCTTGCAACTGGTGCGTAAGTGTCAAAGTAATCGACACCTTCCTTTTGGGAAAATCCCTTAGCCACTAACCTTGCCTTAAAATTTTCAATCGATCCATCAACCCTTAACTTTTTCTTGAAGATCCATTTACAACCAATGAGTTTAGAACCAGGTGGTAAATCCACCAATTTCCATGTTCCATTTCCCATGATTGAATCAATCTCTTCATTTATTGCTTCCTTCCAAAAGGAAGAATCTTGCGACCTCATCGCCTCTTCATAAGTCCTAGGGTCGGATTCCACATTTAAAACAATCGGTATGGAGTTTTGTATTGTCGTCCTAGTTCCTTCTACCAAATACATGTAGAAATCGGGTCCATAGGTTTTAGCAATTCTCATTCGTTTGCTCCTCCTAGGTTCCACTTCATTTTCATGGTTTTCCTCAACTTCACGTTGACCTTCCTTTTGCTCAACTTGCTTAGGAAGTGATTGGAACCTACTTTCGTCAAAGATGGCATCTCTAGATTCAATGATAATGTTTTTAGAATAATAATCATTCTGTTCCACTACCATGAACCTATATGCTTTACTGTGTAAAGCATAACCAATGAAAATACATTCAATGCCTCTTTCACCCAATTTCTTTCTTTTTGGTTCCGGAACTCTTACAACGGCCCTACAACCCCAAACTTTAAAATAATTCAGATTAGGCTTCCTTTTCTTCCATAGCTCATAAGGAGTAACGTTATTTCCTTTAGTTGGAACTCTATTCAATATGTAGCAAGCCGTTAATAAAGCTTCCCCCCAAAATCCTTTTCCTAGACCCGAGTTGGAGAGCATGGCATTAACCATTTCGACAAATGTCCGATTCTTTCTTTCCGCTACACCGTTCTGTTGTGGTGTATATGGTGCCGACAGTTCATGTACTATACCATTTTCTTCAAAAAATGGTGGCTCATAGTACTCTCCTCCCCTATCGGTTCTAAGCACTTTTATTTTGGCATCACAAAAATTTTCTACTTCATTTTTATATGTGACAAAACTAGGCATGGCATCATTTTTATTACGCAACAAATAAACATAGCAATACCTAGAATAGTTATCAATAAAAGTCACATAATATGAGTTTCCTCCTAACGAAGGAGAGGAGTGACAATCTCCTAAATCACTATGTATTAAATCTAAAATCTTAGACTCTCTTTGTCCATTTTGAAAAGGAGCTCTAGTGATTTTAGTAAGCATACATGTCTTGCAAAGTCCTTTATCTACATGCATACTAGGCAAAAGATTCAATTTAATCATGTCATTAATTTTCCTAGTATTAACATGTCCTAAACGATTATGCCAAAGAAAAGATTGTGACTTAATAATATAAGCAGAAATAATATTCTTATTATTAATATTGAGCTTGAACAATCCATCACAAAAATATCCCTTGCCCACAAAAACCCCTCCCTTAGAGAGTACAAATTTATCAGCTTCAAAAACAAGTTTGAAACCAAACTTGTTAAGCATACAACCCGAGACTAAATTCTTCCTAATTTCGGGCACATGACAGACATTAGTAAGAGTGACAACTTTTCAGGATGTAAATTCGAGCTCGACATTTCCTTTGCCCAGCAATTTGCACAATTGACGAATTTCCCATGTAAAGAATGCTTCCATCCTTCACCGGTTCATAGGTTGTAAAAAACCTCTTGTCTTTGCACACATGCCTTGTCGCACCCGAATCAATCCACCAAGCATCGTCATCTTCAAGGACATTTACCTCAGTGATTACTGTGACTAAATTATTTTCGGTTGTCTTTTTCTATTTCTTCAAGGCACGGCAATCACGCTTATAGTGCCCTGGTTTGCCACAGTGAAAACACTTTCCTTTGTGTTTTTTCTTCTTGTCCTTGTCCCTGTCGTCGTCATCATTTCCTTGAAGCTTCCTTCTCTTGTTCTCACGGGAGTTCTTCTTGGATGATTCTCCTTCTTCCACGGCCAAGATTTTAGAAACGCCCTCGCTTTTAGACTTTTCTTCCTTGCGCAAGTCTTCCTCAATCCGAAGATGAGTACCCAACTCGTCAAGGTTGATGTCTTCCTTGCGATGCTTAAGGCTGTTTCTAAAATTCTTCCAAGAAGGAGGCAATTTATCAATGATAGATGTAACCACGATAAACTCATCCAAGGCTAACTTGTGTTGGGAATAACGATCAAGAATACTTTTAATCTCATTAAACTGTTCCATAACCGATCTACCATCAACCATTTTGTAATCAAAAAATTTAGAAACGATGAACCTTTTACTGGTGGCATCCTCGGTGATGTAGCGACGCTCCAATTGGTTCCAAAGTTCCTTAGCGGTCTTGACAGTATGATAGGCATCGAACAGCGTGTTGGACATGCCATTAAGAATATGTCCTCGACATATCTCATCATCTTGATCCTACCTCAATCTTTCACGTGTCTTCGCAACACTTTCCTCCTCATTTTCACCGGGTTCCGGAGGTCTTGGATTCACGATCACGTAGTACACTTTCACTGTTACTAGTAGAAAGTGCATCTTCCTTTGCCAACGAACAAAGTCCCCACCATCAAAATGCTCCAAGCGGTGGAAATCCGAGCCCATGTCTTTCAACGTCACGAACGCCATTGTTGCAGAATATAAACTTAAGATTGTTGGGGTATAGATTCGGTATGGCTCTGTGACTGAAAGAAGGATCGGCTTCGAGGCACGTTGTAAAACGCTCTCCTTAAGTTTATATTTGCCCCCACCAAATAGAACGGTGTGCAGCGGGTTGCCGGCAAATACCCTCCAAGATACAACGAAGCGCTTTAGTGAATAGCGTTTGCACACACGATATTCACCCCACGGATATGTGTATGGAATTCTGAATAATGGGATTTACAAGTAAGAAATTCTGCAGAAATTTCTTGTTGTAAAAGATCTGCCGAAAAGAAAAAATGAAGAGAGTAGAGGCTTATTGCTAGGTCCGAAAATCTGACCATTGTGCTCTATTTATAAAGCACTAGTGGTTGCTAATCAAAAGTCACACCTTTTCATCATCACCGAAGCAATCTGGACCGTTGGATCAGAAACCGTTAAGATTAACGGTTCAGATCCGGACTGGTAACTAACCAGCTCCCAACAGTTGGGTCTGTCCAACTTGGAACCACCCAGCTGCCCAACAGGTGCAACTATCCGGACTGGTAACTAACCAGCTCGCAATAGGTGCAACTGTTCGGGTATAACCCGAGTGTAACCACCCAGCTGCCAAGGGTCGGATCCGACCCGGTTCCGTTGAACCGGCGGTCTAATTTTCATCACGAAAACTTAAAGGCGTCTCGCGACGATGCGCACGTGCGAAGTGCAAAGTGCGCCATCAAAGCGCCACATTGCGCCTCACAGCCCACTGCCACGCTCACGCGTGCGATCGTTCCTCGTATGGTGCTTCGCACCATACTCGATGCACATGCACACACCTTAGCATGCTACATAAGTAATAAAGTAAGTGGAGTACTTTATTATATACCCACTTACCTTTTCAATTCCCTTCTATGCGAGATTCCTTCATTTTTACCTCTTCACATTCCTTTCATCATTTTGACAAAGAAAATCAACCAAACTTGACACTATATTTTGGAAAACACTAACAAGACATACACCTGGCTGAATCATGTTGACTTGGGCGTCTGATCTTGGCTATTGCGTGCTTAATCCAATTCCTTAAGGAACCTCAGATAATGATTGTTATTTCCTTGGTTGCTAGTTGTTGTTTCTTGATACTCCATGGTTATGGAGTATAAGCCAGTGGAAAAATTACTGGTTGGTGTCATAAGATAGACGCATGTCATCTTTCTGGTGTACATTATTGCATGGTGCAAAAAGAAGAAAGTAGTTCTCTCCAGGCAAACAGCTCATCAAAACAGGTGATATAGTAGTCATTAGAGAAGCTCAACTTTTAAAGGCTACATGCAAGAACTTAAAGCACGACCAATTGATTTGAGGAAGTCTTCCTTGGCTGCCCGATTGAAAAAAGGTGATTTTTGTTAGTAGACTGAGAATAACATGGATAGTAGTAGTGAAAATGACGTTTTCAGGTCATTGTCAGAACTATTGAGCTTGTCCCCAGCTAGTTTTCAACATTGGCTTAGGTGACTAAATGAAGAGAACTTTCTTATTAGGCAACTATTGAGAATGGTCTGGCACTTGATAAGTGCTACTAATATATCCGTTCTAGGTGTTGGTACTTTGGATACTATTGATTTTATCACCACATTTTTCTTTTTTCCTTGGGGTGTAGATTACTTCTTGTCCTACTCTTGATCAAGTTTTTCTCATTCATTGAACACATTAGGAACCACTATTGGAACTTTCCACTTCGCATCTTCGCCTCTGTTCGATATGACACCAAAGCAATATTAAAACAAGTACCATGAGATTATTGAAAATTTTTAAAGACTTGCGATGATGGTGTTTGTGATCCATATTTTTTACATGTAAAGATAAACCACATAGGTATTGGGAAAGAGATTTGAAAAAGATAGGGCAGGATTGTGCTGCTGTGGCTTGGTGAGTAGTGCTGAGAACTTTGCAGGTGGTGGTCGTGTAGGCAAAGATGTACAAAAAAAAAAAAAAAAGCCAATGAGAAACTGATTTCATCCATTTAAATTATTAGACGAGATGGAAAGATCTTGTCGTCAATGCTAAAAAGTCACAATGTGCCAGTGATCTAGACGGGAAATTGGGTAGAACAGGTAAGGGAGGGGCTCCTAGTCTTAGGCTCACTAACTTATAATACCAATGTTTTTTTTATGTCCTTTTTAGAAATTTGTGGACCGAAAAGATGCACAAGACAATGACCACACAAGATGTAATTATTAGAACAAAAGCACTTGCTTTTGTGCCTAGGGCTGCAGCAATCTTTTCGGCCTCTGCTGCTTCACGCCCTTGCCAGTTTCTCTCTATCAGCAGTCTTTTTGAAGAAGAATACGGAGAAGAATAGGGGGAGAGAATAAGAGGAAGAAGAGAAGAAGAATCTGTTTGTCTAGCATTCTTAGAATTTGTAACTTCTGTATGGGTTGCCTTTCTCGTTTTAGCCTTTGAACATGTGTTAGATCTTGGATGCATTCTGTTTTCCTCCATTTATTTATGTCTAGGCTTTGTGTTTAAATGATGGGTGGCACTGGCAGACGGCAATGCTCGATGACTGATACGGCCAAGATATGTGTGGCATGTTCCTAATTTGGTTGAACCAAGTGTTGAAGTGGGAGCTTAGGAATTTCTATGGCTAGGCCCCTGCTGTGGTGGAAATTTGCATGCAGGGTGGTGCTGTGGTGCCTGAGCAGTACAAGCCAGCAACGAGGTTGGACGTAGGGATTCCTATAGATGTTAGAAAAGCTGAAATGGTTGTTTAGCCACATCCTCTCTTTGTAAGTGTGAAGGGTATGTAGAATCTTGTAATCAAACACTTGTCCTCCAAGAAGAAATGAAAGCAATTGTTTTTTTTTTTTCTCTCCTAAACCCCTTATCCTAGCTAGTGGAGAAGATTGCGTTAGATAGGAGTCCTTGTTGCTCTCCATTTCCTACAACAAGAGCAATCAATTACTGATCTTTTGCGAGTCCAAGGGGCAAAGATCGTTCAGAAATGTCCTAGAATTGCTTCGGTTACAAAACGAAAAATTATGTTCATTGACACTTTATTCGAGCAACTCTTGGCGGCATTCATTTATAAATCTGATAGTAGAATGAAATTCTTAACTTGATACAGAATCAAATTCAAACACCAGGATGAGTGTAGTATTGAGCAACTATCGATGAATAAGTGTATCTCCAAAGATCTGTTCAAGGATGTAACGGCAATCACAACAGCTCTGGATGATGAATAATAACTACATAATTAGGCACGAAAGTTTCAATGGTAATGAGATAGATGGTAGGAGCCAGAGTAGGAGCCAGAGGTGACCCCATAGGCTGACAAATCCCCACCATCAATTACTGTCTGATTGGTGGTGCCGTTTCGGGTAGTATTCTCTTCTTGCTCGTACACCACATGGACTCCAAACTCCTTTAGTTTGCGTTCGGGAACGTAGTCCGACGACTTACCCACTGAGACACTCACTTCATCCCCACTTTTCATTATCTGATTCGCGATATTCCAATGACATAACCACATCATATCTCTGTCACTCTCCTCACTGAACATGAAGGTCGGGAAATAAACCCATTTCCGGCCATCAGTCTCGTTGCTGACTTTAATGAAATCACTCAAAGGTTCTTTGAAATGACAAGGATGTACATGTTCAAAGACAACACACACGTTAAAGTTGCGGATCTTCAGGTTTTGAGTACAAGGCACTCTAAACGAAATCTTGGGCTTCTTGGCCTTCATGCCATACCAAGTTGGAGTCTCGCTCCCAGGTAAAAAAGTGCTGAATATACCAAATTCATACAGTCCCTGCATCATGCAAAGTCAATGTTACAAGTTCACGCTAGTTTGGCAGGTTAACTTTCTTGACAGCATACTAAGAGTCTCGATGGCTTCGAAGGGACAATAAACTTAATAAGAATGTGTTTCAACACAAGCAATTTGCACGTGGTATACATGGTTATGACAAGAATGTGTTCGCGAAAAGCTTTAACATAATTGAGAGAAATTATTGGTAAGTCATTGTGGAAACTGGCATGGTTTGGAAAAAGAAAAACAAAACCCAACCGTTTTAGGGTCGAGGTCCACGTCCACCAAAGTTGCAAGGTACCTAGATAGGTGATTAGCCACTAAAAGGGAAAAAGACCTTGTTGAGTTATCCTTACAACTCGTGAGAATGTTGATACTTCATTACGGCCACACCATACAAGTTTCCTGAATTGAGACATATCATCGATATCGATATAATAAATATATAAAAGACGAATTTAGATCCGGTTTTGTGCTAAATGTCATCTCGTTATTCCGAACTCTCGCATAAAGTTTTATTTCATAAATTTTTTAAATTGAACTCTACCTAAACTGTCTTATTTAATTTTTCTAGATACATTGCATTATAACCTATTAATCCTAATTCTATCTCACATTTTTATTTTAACTTTTCTAGATAGCACACTATTAAAACCTATTATTATCAGACTCGTAATCACACTAGTTGATTACCTTTTGTTATTATTAGATGACCAACTAAGGACTAAATGCATTGCACTAAAACATCATTTAACTATTGGACTAAATCATTTGATACTAATGTAAATGATTAATATCACAACCACAACAACAAGTCAACAACAAGAACAACAATAATAATATTAACAAATGTATATGAAAGACGAGTTTAGCTGTGGTTTTGCACCAAATATCATCTTTTCATTCTGAACCCTCCCCAAAAGTCTTACTTGAATATGACATCTGAAATTGAACTCCCTCTAAGTTTTCTAGATACGTCATATTTTAACCTATTAATTGAACTCTATCTGATTTTTTTATTTTAAATTTTCTTGATATATTGTATTAGAACCTATTATTATCACAGCCATAGTCCCACAATTGATTACACTTAATTATTATCAAATCATAATACATTGAATTCATTGTTACGTTAAAATTGTAGCAAAGTTGTAGCTTCATATAAATTATCATATAGTAATTTATTTTCATTCTGGTACCTTTCAAATATCTATGATTTATACCAAAATAGTATAGGTTTACTTTTTTCCTTTTCTTTTTGTACCAAAAAAGTGGATGAATAAAGCTTAACCAACAATCATTCCCAAGGGATAAAGACTATTGCAAAATAATGGATTTTTCTCATTTGTTTAAAAGGTAGTTAAATACTAAAGAGAAAGTTATACCTTCATGCAAAAAACTATACAGTAAAATTTTTTTCTTGGTCAAGGCAATTTCTGATCCGCTCCCGAAAGAGACATCATTGTTACTCTTATAGGTACCAATAAAAAGAGAGAGCGTCCAAGTACCGTGAGTGGACTCTTCATTTGTTCAATATCAATGCATGACATGAGAATAAGACATGATATGAGATAAATTTTACTGTTAAATTTACTTTAACTAATACTATGGTAATACTATGGTATCTACATTGGCATTTAGATAAGTTACTTATCGGTAGAACTGCATTTATTGGCTTCGGTAGAACTGCATTTATATTTTGGTGCGTTGGTATGGTATGGGGATTCGAACTTAGGATTTTGAGGTTATTCCTCAAGACTTTTCCTACTTCACCCACTATTTGAGGTTATTCCTTTTACATTTGATTTTTGAGAAGTCATCATGTTTTAGCTTCCTGAGTAGACCTGGCAAAATTCTACCCGTACCCGCGGGTAGACCCGTAACCGGTCAAAAACCCCGGGTACGGGTACACATATGTGTTACCCGTGAAAATCATAACCGTACCCGAACCGAACCGTATTTTACGGGTCAGTCCGGGTCGGGTACAAGTTACCCGGGTTTACCCGTATTTTCATACTATATATATATATATATCCTCCTTATGCGGTTATGCCCTAATCCCCTAACCTTTCTCATTTCTCATCTGGTCTCCTCTTCATATTTTCCCCATTCTTCTCTGCCGCCGCCCCAGCCCCATCTCCATCTTTGCGCCACCACCGCCCCATCCTTCTCCGCCGCAACCGCCCCATCCTTCTCTCCATCTCTGCGCCACCACCCCATCCTTCTCCGCCGCAACCGCCCCATCCTTCTCTCCTTCTCTGCGCCACCACGGCACCACCCCATCCTTCTCCGCCGCAACCGCCGAGATCTATCTCCCTCACCGAGATCTATCTCCGACCGCCGACTATGAGCTCCCTCACCGAGATCTATCCCCCGATCGCCCACCCCGACCTTCGTACTCTGCTGCCGGCGCGACCTTCCTGCGCTGCTGCCGCCGCTTTGATGTCTTCTCTCTCAGTCTCAGATCGACTACGGACGGCCATCAATCTTCTAGTTAATGCATGTGAATGTGATCATGTATTTTGTTGATTTTTAATTGTCTTATTTTGGATTGTGGGTAGGGTTTGGGTATGCCGATGGAGAACCTTATGCTTGTGATTATGTATGTGTTTACGTTTGATTGTATTATTTTGGATTGTGGTTAGGGTTTGGGACTTTGGGGACTGGGAGTTGAATCAGTTGATGCTTGCAAATTGCAATTGACCAAGGCAAAAAAAGGGAAAAGAAACAAAAAGAAAAAGAGTAATAATTAATTAGCAAAATAAGGTAATGAAAATCTGTTTATAAAAAAATAAAAATTAATAAAAAAATAGGTCATTTACCCGCGGGTTATACCCTACCCGTGTGGGTAGGGTACGGATTCTTTAAAAAGTTACCCGAAAAAAGTCGGGTAAAATTTATCCGACCCGAATTTATCCGTACCCGACCGGATATTACCCGTACCCGGCCGGGTTACCCGTTTGCCAGGTCTATTCCTGAGTACTATAGTATTTACTTATTTACTAATCACATACCTGGAGTGGGCGTTTCTCCATTGTGCTTGCCAGGTTGTTGAACAATTGCACCTGATGGCTTCCCTTGGATTCCGAAGTAGTCAATCCCAAATCGTTCATCATTTCTGCATCAAAGTTCCCAATAGGTGCTAATTTGAACCTATCCTGAACCTCAACTAGTTTTTCACACCCATGCCCAATAAAAAGCGCCGTCATTTGAACCATAGAGAATGAGTCTGGTATATTTGTTATCGTATGCAGTGACGTGCAAGAGCCAGTATTCAAATACCATATATTCCTTGGAAGCTCTGGAAGTGATTGGATATTTTCGCATTCAGGTAACATAAGTTCTATGAGCCTAGTAAGGTCCTTGATGCTCCCTGGTAAGCTACGCATTGGATTTCTACTTAAATTCAAAGACTGCAATGAGGCCAAGCTGCCAAAATCCTTTGGAAGAGAACCATCCGATAAATTGCAATTCGCAAGGTCTAAGGTAACTAAAGAGCTAGGTAAACAAGGAAATGAAAAGCGAGAAGGCTCGGGATTCATCATTCTCAGTTTTATAGCTATCCATGATATCACCTGCGTTGAAGTCAGAGGTTTTGTACTGTCCAGATCATAAAGCTTTGAGCAACCAGAGAGAATGAGTTCCTCAAGCGATTTCAGGTGATGAATGGTTGTCGGGAGCTTCCTGAGGTTTTGGCATCCTTTAAGATTCAGCAAAACAAGCCTCTGCAGATCCCCAATTGATTCAGGAACTTCAATCAAGTTTATGCAGTGTTTGAGAACTAGTCTCTCAAGATTCGGGACAAGAGAAAAGTCCAATATATCAGAAACCAGGCCATGAGAATGACTGAGATCAAGCATTTTCAATGATCTGAGCAACTGTAATCACAAACAGAAAAGTGATTAGTTTCATTCGATAAAGAATGGCAAACCAATGCTTTAAAATTCATTTCTACATCTTGTATCTTTGGTGGCCATTTCGTCATTTTATCATTATAAGCCACAACGATTTTGAAGAAATGAAGACCGAAGCTATGTTATGTTGAACTGACTATGGACTTTGACCAAAAAAAAAAAGAAGAAGCTATTTTTTGCATCCTAAAAGAAAGGGTATTAAATTGTTACAGAAAAAAAAAAAAAAAAACTTCAAGATATACTAGTTTGATACCCGTGCGTTGCAACGGGTCATTATGTACTTACAACCATAAATAATTTCACTATTCGAGAATATTCAGGTCAAACTATGGGAAAAAAATTGCTGAGTGAGAATGATTTTTATAAAAAGAAGGAAAGAAATTACAATGAAATATACATTGTCAAAAGGAACAATTAAAAAGAAAAAGAGAAACCTACTGACCTTGAAAAGAAAACACTAATCTATTGGGTATGAACTGATCAAGGAAAATATTTATAATGATGATAGGGAACAATAATTGGGTATATTGAAGGCCATTAACATTTAACATAACAACGTGAAAATAGACAAAACACGACAACCATGTCATCTGTATACACAAAATAGAAAGTTTTCACATTGAAAATAAAAATCTAATCATTCAATGTCTCCTACACACAAAGAATGGAAACTATCATAAAAATAACATTGTGAGATATAAGAAAAAAAGATTGTAAATGTCTAAGGATATATGAAGAACATATAAGTGTTTGATGGACTTACTGGGGCATGTTCGACAAAAATTATGCTCCAAAGATAAATGAAGAACATATAAGTTCTTGATGAACTTATCAGGGCATGTCAACAAAAGATTTGGTGTAAGTGAGATATATGTGAGAAGGGTGAGAGAGTTATGAGAGATATGTTAGGTCAGAAGCATGAGAGTTTAAAATCTAATAAAAGAGAAACATGGTAATAATAATGAATTTAAAAGAGGAAACGTTTGACATTGTGACCATTTATGATGAATTTTAAAAAAGAAAAAGAAAATTTTGAAATAAAATAACAGAAAAATAGATTAGGCTTAATAATTTCGTATTTATGAACTCCGATATTATAGGCTTAAAATTTTCATGTTAAGGATACAAACTATAATATCGGAGTTCACATTTCATATTAGTGGCTGATGCTAAAGTTTAGGCGTTAAAAGGTGTGGATTCATCGGAATCTGAAATTCGGATAGAGATTTTTTTTTTAAAATGATATTCTAGTATCAAGCTATAATGATATAACAAAAATTAATGTAAAAAATGAAAATAAAGAGGGATATTCTCATGCACAGATGTAGAAGGAAGAGAAAGTCCAAATAAACGCCTTGTTGACAACTTTTTCTTAGTTTGGTTTTGTAATGAATATATTAGATTTGCTAAATAATCATTCTAATTCATCTTCAAAGAATATTTACATTGATTTCAAGATCTTAGACAGAGTTGCAATTAAGAATATAATTGCGTAAATTTATATCCTTTCCTCAATTAGATTAGATATTTTCAAGTGAAAAAATGTGTAAAGATAATCATGGCCAAATTTAAGGAAAGGCAAGATATCAGGGATATATAGAGAAGCTGGGAACGGAAGAGAGAAAATCAGAGGGATAAAGCAAGATTTTAGGGGTTTGGACTTACAAAGAGGAAGAAAGTGGGTGATGAAATACCAAATTATTTAATTAGGTATTTGGGTTTACGTGTCTATGAGAAAAAGATGAGGCTTCCTACATGTGATAAAAAAAGGTGAAGTGTTCTATAATTAATTAAATATGATTAATATACGTGACAAAAGTAATGAATATTATTAGATTTGATTTTGTGCAAATACTTTGCAAATAATTGTGGAATCTGATTTTAATTAGATTAATGAGGAATGATAATTATGAAAACTTGATTGAGGTGCTATAATTGCAAATTGCTTTTGAATTTTAAATTGATAAGATAAATTTTTATTGGTGAGAGAGATTCGAATTCAAAAGTAGAAAGTGATAAATGTAGATAATTAAAATTGGTTTCATATAATAGTAAAATCCACGTGGCAAAATGAGAGAGCGCCCACGTAAGCGGTGATGTGGCCACTTTCTCTCAGCTTCGCCTTTCATATATATATATATAATTAGATTTCCAAGGGTCTTTTTCCAAATTAATGCTTAACAAAAAAAAGGAAAGGAACATTATTATACCTTGGTTCCTTTCCATACTATTTTCAAGCTGCTGTAGCGCATTTCAAGAACAACCATGTTCTGTATAGGAAAATCAGTCGGTAATGTTCTGGAAGGGAAGCCATGCAAACACAACCATCTTAACTTGTTTGGAAACTCATGATATCCTCCTGTAAGTCGTATATTGTTGAGCTGGAGTAGTTTCAAATTGTGCATCCTTGAAAGTGCAGAAGTTTGTAAGTTGAGTTGATCTGAATTGGTAAATGATTTAACCAAGACAGAACTCATCGGAAGCCTCGAAAGAAATCCTATATGACTTTGCTCTAATGAATTGCCTTCTACGAGTAATGTTGATTTTTCAATAAAATCTTCCCGACGGTATCTCCCTGGTGTTTCAACTGAAATACTTTCCTTCGGTTCCTCTATGTTGAGGATGAGGCCTTCAATTGTCTCCGTACCCTAATCGAAAGAGGGGGATAATTAATTCAAGCATATACCAACCAATACCATAGAAGTGGACATAAGATAAATGATCCTTACAGTTTTCTCACTAAGTACATTGAATGCCTCCTTTTGCCAGAGTCTACTACGCTTTCCAGGTTCCTTAGTTGATTCAAGCCTTACAATTTCTCTTCCCATGTCTTGAATGAGGTGGGGCATCCAGAGTTTGTTATCTCGTTGGCCAACTCTTAGGAGACACCTATCAATTAGATTATGAATCCCAATTTTCGTAAAGAAACCACACCCGTCCAGTATTGTAATCGTCCAATCTTTGTCCTTGCCGACAAAGAAACAAGCAATATCGAGATACAAGTTTTTGTCATGGTCATCTTGCAAAGAATCGTAGCTTATTTTAAGCTTTTTTAGGATTTCACCTTCGGGAATTGCTTCCAATTTCTCTAAAGCACTTTCCCAAACATCTATGCTTTTCCCTGATAGAGAAGAACCCAAAACTTGAAGAGCTAAAGGTAGTCCATCGCAGTAATGCACCACTCTTTTTGAGTAATTCCTGTAGTCTTCAACGGGATGGTCTTGTCCAAAGGCATACCAACAAAAAAGTTCAAGTGACTCGATATTATCCATTCCACTAACCTCATGCACTGTATGAACTTTAGAAGCCTTTAGTAACTGCTTCCGCCTAGTCGTTATGATGATCTTACTTCCCGGATATAACCAATCTCGCATTCCAAGCACTGCATCTAATTGGTCCACCCGATCAACATCATCCAGAATAACAAGAACTTTTATACAGCGTAGAGCTTCTTTAATCCTAACGATCCCTTGATCAGCGTTATAAATCTTCTCCTTTTTCCCCTTCAAGATATCTGAAAGAAGTTGCCTTTGTAACCGAACTAAACCATCGGGTTGTTCAGATACTTCTCTGACACTTGCAAGGAAGCTGCTACCTTCGAACCTTTCAAAGTTTAAGTTGTACAGGTACTTGGCAATGGTCGTCTTTCCTATGCCACCTATCCCGCATATTGCTACAATCCCAACATCATTAGATTCATCTTGTAACCAAGAATTAATGTTTCCTGCACGCAGATCTATGCCAATCAGGTGAGGGGCAACACTCAACACAGTGCGCCTCACTTTGTCCCCAACAACCTTAACAATTTTCTTGATAAACTTTGACTCGTGCCTAAAAACCACGAAAGAGGTGGAAATATAGCATCAATAAATTAAGACTAGTATGTTCAAGTGCAGAAACAACTCATGTAAGATAAAACAAACACGTTATACTTTCAAGTCCCGGAATGACTATTGATAGAACTTACCCATCAGCTTGATTTTTCAAGACCATGCCTGTCAGAGCTGCAACTTGACGAAGTGCTGCCTTCCACCCTACCACCCTTTTCGCCAACTCCATTCTTCTTTCATGATCGTCTTCTTCCTCCACCTCATTTTCGTACCTTTCAAACGCTTTTTCGAAACTACCCTCTCGCTTCCTAACTTCAGATGGCTCAACATCATGAAAGACAGGCAAAACATCATTTCCATGCGTCCTGTTACACTCGAGGATCGTTACAAGTTCGTCGAGGCACCAAGTGGAAGATGCGTAGTTTTCTGACAAGACAACAATCGAGATTCTCGACTGTTCGATGGCTTTCGGGAGTTCCAAGTTGAGGTACTTTCCCCTCTCTATGGAATCGTCGTCTCTAAATGTTTGAAATCCCGCTTGTACCAGAGCGGTGTAGAGGTGATCGGTGAAAGTTTTGCGGGTGTCTTCGCCTCTGAAGCTCAAGAATACGTGATAAGCAAAGGGAGAACCGGAGGTGGTTGCCATTGCACAAACAAAGCTTAGGAATCGGAGATGGACAGATCGAATGGCGCGAGTCAAAAGTCTTTTATGTTGAGGTTTTGGTATTGGGAAAAAGAAATGGACTCAAAATGACTGGCAGTAAAAAAATGACAGAGAAAGTGAAGCAAAGCTAATATGGAAACTAAAAAAAGACCTGTTCAACTGCAACTTGCACCAGTTGCGTGGGTAGCTCTGCATTATAGTGACGACGTAAATTCGCTAAATTATAAGAAATACTATGTAATTTAAAAGGATTCAACAACGAGACAAATTACTAGTCGTTTTGTAATAAATTTTTTTTGATTCATTTGCTCTATGTCCCACCCACATAAATTGCTATATATACCGACAAGAAAGCTCACTTTGTCACTTGCATTTGTCAAATGTATGGATCGAATTCTAAATAAGAAAATACTAGTGACTTGCAACCCGTATCAGTTGCATGGTTCACTTAGCATTATAGTAACAATAAAATTTTCGCTAAATGATAAAAAAAAATACTATGTAATTTAAATGGATTCAGTAATGGGACAAATCACTTGTCATTTTGTAACGATATTTATTTATTTATTTATATGCCCTCCGTCCCACCAGCATAAATTGCTATATATATATATAGACAAGAAAGGCCAATTTGTAGCATGTATGGGTGGAATACTATACTAAATTAAAAAAGACCACTCACTTGCAAATTGCACTAGTTGCATTGGTCACACTGCATCATTGTGACGAGAGAAACTTTGCTAAATCTAATTATATATATGAAAGCTGAGAAAATATAGTTCAGTCACTGCTTGCTTGGACATGCTCGTAACTTGCCATGTGGACTTTACGATTTTAACTTTTAAAATTATTTTTGAATTTACTCAACTTTCTCTCACCTATTCAGTTTGATTTGAATTCAATTTTTTTCTCTCGCTTTCGCTCTCACCTCATTCTCTCTCACACACACAAATTATGCTAGTACCTCATATGTCTCTCTTTTTATCTAATTTTGTAGACATGCATATTTCTTTTATCTCCACTTCACTCTAAAATTTTGACGACAATATACTTTCATTAATGTCATTTGCACGTAACCCAAGTTAATTTGACAGTTTTAATTCAAAGTAAAAAGCCTCACATTCCAGTTTTTTTAAACTAATCCCTACTATCTCCAACGTTTTTACTTTTTTGTTTTTATTTATGATATAAAATACTTATAATTTTTTAACAATATGAGTTTACAATTAGTTTTATAAATCAATCACTAAATTAACTCTAAATTATATGCAATCTTATTCTTAAATTTGATATTCAAATTAGGAATTATCTTTTTCACCTTTCCTGCTCAAATGCGTGTTTTATCTCTTGCTCTCTCTTTCTCAACGCCTTCTTTTCCTTATTTTTGGCACGAAAGTCTATCCCTTTAAAAATTAGATTATTACTTTTGATGTTACTTCAATTTTAAAGAAGAAAAGTCTCATATTTCTTTAAAGAATAAGCGTTTACTGGTGCTTCTTTGTATAATAATAGCAATATTATACTACTCTTATTAAGTACTGTAGTTGTTAGTTTTTCAGCGACAAACGTGAGGCAAAAACAATTATTTTCTATATAATTTAATACTTTGATAATCGGAATATATTGATTCCATGTGCAACGTACGCACGAAATTAAAGTTAGTGATAAAAAGAAATGAGACTTTTAAACCACCAGTGAACTTATCATGGACTTGGAGGAAACTTGTCAAAATGAGAAATCAAATGGCTCAATTTTGTACTTACACAGTGGGGAATGGGGAAGAGACATGGCTCTGGCTTGATAGATGGATTGATGAAGAAACACTTGTGAACAAATTGGGGTTCAGAGTAGTGTATGATGCTAGATTGAACCTTAACAGCAAAGTTAGTGCCATCATACAAGGAGATTCATGGCAGTTGCCAACCAACAGATCACCTGAGCTAAGATTTCTTACCCAAATGCTGGCAAACATGCCTGGGCCTGATAGAGGGCAAGTAGACAGAATAAGGTGGAAGCTGCACCCTAGTGGAAACTTTACTATAAGATCAGCTTGGGAAGGGACTAGAACAAAAGTACCAGCAGTCAACTGGTGGAAACTAATCTGGTTTCCAAGTAATATCCCTAAATGTGCTACGATGCTTTGGCTAATTTCCAAAGGAGGAATCAGAACAAAGAGTAAGCTGAAGAACTGGAATATAATTCCAGATGATACATGTGACATGTGTGGTGAATGCCCTGAAACTATTGACCATTTGTTCATACAGTGTAAGTATGCACAAGAGCTGTGGCAAATGGTGTTGAGCAAGCAGAGAATTCACATAAGCAGGGGATCATGGAACCAGTTTATCCGTGAAGCAGCAATCATATGCAGAGGAAAGAGCCTCCAAGCAAAGATGAATAAATTGGTGGTGGCTGTAACAACCTATGGAATCTGGAAGGAAAGGAACCTTAGAGTGTTCGAACATCAAAGCTCTAATGTGCAGGGTTGCCTTCATGAAATCCAAAAATGGCTGAAGTATAGAGTCTATAGCTGGGCAGAGTTCCCTGCCACAGAAAGGAACAAGCACCTATGCCAGGCATGGGGAATGAGTCTACAGAAAATACTTAGAGCAAAAAATTAGAGTAAAGAGTATGCTTGTACATAACAGTGTAGGTAAGTGAGGCATAAACTGTAAAGTTAAGTGAGTATATCTGTAAATTGCTTGAGCTGAAATGAATACAAAGGAAATTTTGACCAAAAAAAAAAAAAAAGAAAACTTATGTGATTTAATTGGATCCCATGATGTGACGAATCATTAATCATTTTAGAAAATTCTTGACTTATAGGCCCTCTGTCCCACCGTCCCACCCGCATAAATTGCTACATGTACTGACAAGAAAGGCCAATTTGTCTCATGTATGGGTGGAATACTAAAAACAAAAAAAGGCCAGTGACTTGCAACTTGTATCGGTCGCTGTTGTATGGGTCACTTTGTATCATAGTGACGAGACAAAATTTTCTAAATGATAAAAAAAAAAAACTAAGTGATTTAAATGGATTAAATGATGAGACAAATCATTAGTCATTTTTGCTCATTAGTCATTTTCAATAGAAAATTATTGGTTCAAAGTGACGAGACAAACTTTGCTAAATGATTAAAAAATATATATGTTTTTTTTTTGGAGAGAAGTAAGAAATATATGCCAAAGAAAAGCGTTTTACAGACGAATGTACAAGGCTGGCCAAAACAAAATAAATTAACAGGATGAAAACATGAAAGAAAATAAAAAGCTCTAGCCACAATAACAGCAAAGGTGCGATTTAGGGGAGCGGAAGAGGCTGCAAACCACCAAACCATGCCTACTTCAACTCCTGACCTGAGCTGGAAGCAAAAAATGCTAAAGCCGAAAAAAGCTGCAAAACACCTTCAGTGCCTTCGGCCATATGTACAGAATGGATATCTTGATTATAGTTAGATATGAAACCCAAAAAATGATGAATAGCTTCATCACGCACATTAAGTCTTTGTATCTGCACAAGCAAGTCTGTGTGAGAAACAAGAATAATGATGTGCGAACAGAGATAGGGCACAAGCCATTTAACGGCTAGAATCATAGCCTCCATTGTTGCAAGAGTTTCTTTAGCTGAGAAAAGGACATGGAAATGAGAATAGGCACCAGATTGAACCCAGTCGGCGTTAAAAGCAACAAAACCAATACCAAAATGCAACTGATTGGCTAAAAGGCTAGCAGTTGATGTACTACCATTAGTGTGAACAACTGAGATGGCGGAGGAGGATAGTAAAATTGCTCAAAATGCACTGGATAATCTCTGCAATTCGAATGAGTCTTATGATCTAATTTTTGGGTGTATCGAACGAAGCAGGGCATCGCCCTGATACGGCTAAGCAGTTCACGGCCTTTGGCCAAGATGGTGGCTAAACAAAATTTGAGTCTTTGAAAGATAAGATCATTTCTACCACAACAAATGGTCCATAACTGAACAATAATGCGGACGAGGTTGGACATTTGCGAACTGTGGCGGATTGGCTTGCTGAAACATTGAACGATGCAATCCTGGGCAGATGAAAAGCTAGGGGGACCATCAGGATCAAAATGCTGTCGCCATATTGACTGAACATGACAGCATTGAAGAAAAAGGTAGTCTTGAGTTTATGAAGAAAGAGAGCAAAGAGGGCAGGCATCATAAACCTGGAAATTTCTTTGGGCCAAAGCAAAGGAGACAGGAAGCCTCTGATAAAGGAATTGCCATACAATCATTTTCAATTTCTCCGGAATTGAAATTTTCCAAAGCTTTTGCCAAACTCTTGTTGGCAATGCATGGACTAAATTTGCCCTAGTAGCAGACTCTGCAGCTAGCTACTTTTAAACCTCACCAGTGGTAAAGTTTTGTTGCTTAACATATGGTCAGAATTAGACATCCTCCACCTCCGGCGTCCGAATCACCAGTTGTAAAATTAAAGAGACTATGGAAGGTGGGAAAGTAACTATCAAGAGTTGTATATTCCAGAGTTTGGTATGTTGAATGAATAGGTCAGGGATAACCCAATGCACATTTGCCTCAGTACGAAAAATTTGTAACTGTTCTGGAGATTTCTGAGGCAACCACCAATCCATCCAGAGAGAAATAGAGCACCCATTTCCAATATACCACTGAACACCATGTTTAAGAGCCCTTTGACCAACCAATAAGATACGCCAAATCCAAGAGCCTTGTCTAGGATTACTAGCATTGAGGAAGCTACATTGACGGAAGTACTTCCCTTTAAGGACTTGAGCTAAAAGATTCTCTGGAATGGCCCAAATTTTCCACGCATGTTTAACTAATAACGCTTGATTAAAAACTTTAAAGTCCCGAATAGACTTCCGAGAAGCATCTCCTGACCACTAGAACCTAGCTAAAATTTGGTCGAGCTGCTTACAAATGTGCACTGAAAATGTACACTGACATGTAATGAACAATGAGTGAAGATAAGACAGATTGAGCAAGAGTCGCACGGCCCGCTTTATTGAGTAAAAGGCCTAACCAGTGTGTGCACCTGTCTTGCACCCACAGCACAATAGCATTAAAGATATCCTTTCTATTCACCCCAATATCTAAGTCAATGCCCCAAAATCAATCTCCATGTTCGGCCACGATGTTTCAAAGCTTGCAGAAGGTCATGAAAGGGAAATTATGGGGGATGCTGAAATGAGGTAAGAAAATGAGGAAGATAACAACCTTGAAGTCCTGGTGGCAAGTCAGTCTTCTTTGCGTCTAATTCTGCTTTGAATAATGAAGCAGCCAATCTTGACTTGGTTCTTGCTAGTGGGGCTTCAATTTCATGGGATGCTATTCGGAAGTAACTCATGGGGTCGGATTTATCAATAAACAGAGTTCAATCGCTGTCGCTTGGACGAACCGAAAAGAAGAAAAAAAATACAAGGACCAGAATTGATTAAATGACGAGACAATTCACTAGTCATTTTTTAATAAAAAATTATTGACTTATATGCCTTCTGTCCCACCAGCATAAATTGCTCTATGCACTTGTCACATGTATAGATCGAATACTAAATAAAAAAAGACTAGTGACTTGCACATATTGCATCAGTTGCATGGGTCACTTTGCAGTATAGAGACGAGACAGACTTTGCTTGATGATAAAAAAAAAAAACTGTGATTTAAATGAAATCAATGAGGAGACAAGTTAGTCATTTTTAATAAAGAATTATAGGTTTATATTTGCTTCGCCCCACTATAAGCGAGTGCTGAGCCAATTAACAAAATATTATGTAAACTTAATCGGTACACATAATAAAGCACATAAAATAGAAATCAATTCATTATGTAAATGTCGATCAAGAGGGAAGGAGCTGTAGAAATCAATATATTTGCATCCCTCTCTAACTCCATCTGTCTCCCTTTTCTTCTCCTTGGTTTCAAAGTGTTCCTTTTTTAAATATTTATTATCACTACTATGTGGAAAGTTATATTCAAAGTTCAAACAATGTATGCTTATATTTTATGTGGAATTTGATTGGATTCTTTTTTATAGCTATGAAAATAGAATCCAAATTAGTTACAGTAGTTTCGTGGAAATACACCATTCTTATCTTTGGAATATTATTAAAATTTTAACCAAAGAAAATGGTAAACAAAAGGAGTCAGCCCCGACACAAGGTACCAATTATTCGACAGTCGCATTACCCAGACCCGGCTTTTCTAAATTTAAAATCTTAAATTAGACTTAATTCAAATTTTCAATCAATTGCATTTAGATAAGTGAAGGAACGAATAATACTAACATAAGAAGCTTGTGCTATACGCTGAACATTTGAGTATGACATTTTATCATTTGAACTCCACTTCAGCCTCTAAAGTCCTAAAACTATTGCAATGTTGTTGTCTCTTAAACTCATTTGTAACAAAAGCAATCACATTACATGAGTCCATAAACTCAATTGTAACAAAAAAAATTACACTAATTAAATTAGTTCATAACAGGAGCTATCGCTAGATTTATTGTTATTAATTGCATTTTTATATTCTTTTGGGTGTCTAGAATTTACAAAGAAAAATTAAAATGCGACGGAACACAAAGAAAAGAAACTTAAAAGAAGTTCATCCCTTGTCCAGCACTTCCATGTCTGCCTATGTGTGTCTTTGGTTTCACTCGTTTGTTGCGAAGGTTGCAAAGGTGATGTTGGTGTTGCTTCAAAAGTTTATATGGAGAACTTGTGTTTATTTCAATTTAGATCGCTGAGAGAATCATTATTGAACTGATACAAATACATGAATTGGAAATGAGGTGTTGTGAGCCCAACTAGAGTTGGTACACTATGCATGTGTGCATTGGCTAAGGCCCATTTTACCAAAACACGCATGCGACCGCCTTGCCCGGCTCAACTCCATCTAGGCTGGGAGCAGGCACGACTTAGTGTGGTGCGGTCCATAAATTATTTTGGTCTGAATTTTTTGTTCAAAAGCATATATATTTACATGCTTTGTTTCAGTCAAACTTTTCATTATTTGGTTGTCTCTGGCTGAGATTTTCCGTATGCTATAATCCCAATCACATTATTATTTTCTTACTCACATCCTTAATTGTGATCATAGAGCTGACATGTGATATCCCGAAAAATACCGAAAATTAATCTAACCTTAAGTTTGATTAATTAAGGAGTGCTATTTTTATTAAGTAGCAATATGTTGGTGATGATTAAGTGTTAGGGAGCTAAATAAGGGGGTTAGTGTGGCCGTGGGGGTTGAAATGTAATTTTAAAAAGTTAAGGGGCAAAAATATAATTTTAGAAAATATGATGAACGGGGATGCATATCTTTATTAAGTAGCATCCTTTTGATGATAATGAGGTGTTAGGGGGCTAAAGGAGGGGTTAGGGTGATTTTTGGGGTCAAATTGTAATTTTCAAAAGTTGAGGGGTCAAAATGTAATTTTAGAAACTTGAGGGGCCAAAGTGCAAAATTTGAAACTTTGCAAAATGTGGCATAACCTGGGGAAAACAGGCCATGCACGATGGCCACCTCCTTCTTGCCATAACCTGAGTCATTGTGGAAAATTATAAAATATTGATGGAAGGAGATTAATGAGGAAAATATAAAAGGAAAGTTTGGGGAGGAAAACAGAAATAAGAAGAAGTGAAGAACAGCTGAAAACGTGCACAGTAGCAGCCACGGGAAGGAAGGAAAAAGAGAAGGAAAGAAAGGGAAAAAGGAGGAAGAAGAAGGAGGGGAAGGAAAGAAAGAGCAGAAAAGTTGAATTCGAAACCCAACGGGGTATGATCTTGAACCCAAAAGTGCGGAAATTGATTGAATTCGTTTGAGAATATGGTACATATAGATGTATATATCTCTCTATATATTCGGTTATGTACGAATTGATTGGAAATGGAGAATTTGGGATGAATTCTTGTTGGAATTATGAATATAAGACCCTAATCCAACAAGAAAAGAGAAAACGAACTAGGGTCTTGGATTGGGTTTGATTTTAGGGTGCGTGGTTGGGTATTTCAGTGGGTGTTCTTCATCCATGGTGGGTTTGATTTGAATTGCGGGTGTTTAATTAAGTGTAATTGTGTTAACCGAATGGAATTAGGGTTTTAAAGTGTAGTGTAATGAAAATTTAGTGGTTTAGGTGTATAAAACATGGTGGAACCATGCGAGATTGGGGATAAAAATACCCAAGTCTGTCACGGCTGAAGGAGGAAGAAGATAAGTGTGTGTGCGTGAAGGTGACCTAGTGTGTGTGTTGATGTGAATAGTGACTGTTTTTGTCACTAAAGGTGGGAATTAAGTAATCAGTTTGGAATTCGAATTTTTAAAAATATTTAGGGTCAGATTTAGCCAAAGTACAAAACAGAGACCCTAGTTATTGTTAGGAGACCTATGTCGTGGAAATATTTCAGATTTTTCCGAGGTCAAGAAGGGGGTGAACAGAAGCGGGAAGTTTGGAACTTTGCGGTGAAATTTAAAATACCAAACGAGCGCATTTTTGTGTAAAAATTTTATGAGGACTCTATAATGCTGAGAAGTTTCATTTCCCAAGAGTTCGGGTCATTCCGAAGTCGTTAGCCATTTTTGGCCGAATGGGCTTTTAAGCACTCGGTCCGGACGCCGGTTCGGGATTTTTGGGTGAAAATTTTGTAAAATATTTTTTAGCTCAAGAATGAATTCAGGAGGCTTAAAATAGCGTTTTAAAGCACTTTTGAGATTTTTCTAATGCCGAGAACCCTCAGGGGACATTTTGGTAATTTGCCACCCGAAAAGGGATATTTTGGTAATTTTTCCGGTAAAGTTTTTCAAAAGACTTTTTAGTCCGGAAAGAGTTGTAAAACACCTAAAATGTTGTTTTGAAGCAGATTTGAGGTGTTGGAGTGGTAGTGAACCGCCATGGGGTATTTTGGTAATTTGCCGCCTAGATGGGGTATTTTCATAATTTGCCATGTTTACGCCAAATTTTAGGGAACGCGTGTAATTTAGCGTTCGAAATTGTGGGAAGTGAGGAATGATGTTAATACGTTGAAATAATGAGATAGTGGCTACTGCTAATGCGTTGGTAAGCTAGGTTAATGATCCAATTATTGGATCGGATTAACAAATTGTCGTAAGACGCTATAAATGATTAAATGGGAAGGGGTAGAATTGGGAGTGCGTATATGTGGAATGATTTCTAACGAGCAGAGTATTATTTGACTAGGTGCTGCAGCTCGTTGCGATCAGAGATTGCGAGTTGCTTCGGCTATAAGCCAATCAGGTAAGGACAATGCGGTTCTGATATGCTAATTCATTGTTTCGATTAGCATGCCATGTTAATGATGTATGGTTGACTTCTTGTTGTTATGATTGGACACCGGTAGTCATTGTGACCGGTATATGCATATTTGAATTATGCTGTTGAGGACTTATGGTAGAATAAATTACCTTAGTCCGCCCTGTTGATAGAATTTAGTGAGGATGATGGGTGTCCCAGTATGTTATGATTCGATTCGATTAGCATACTTGAAGTTGATGATGGTGTTGTGAAGGGGTTATCTTGTGGTTGTTGTGAGATGCCGGCAGTTATTGATAGCCGATATCTCTTCTCTTTGAGAACATTGTTGAGGACTTGTGGCAAACTTCTCCCGAGTCCGCCCTATCGTTGATGATGATGCTGTAGAGATCGTTGCGTTGTTGTTGTGAAATGTCGGCACTTATTGATAACCGACATTTCTCTTATGTAAGAACGTTGTTGAGGGCTTGTGGTAATCTTCTCCCAAGTCCGCCCTGTTGATGATGTCACGTTGAACTCTTGTTGTTATGTCTGAACCCCGGTTGATTTGTTGATCCGGTATTCCTTGTTGAGCTGTGTTGTTGAGGACGTAAGGTGAAATAAATTTTCCCTTAGTCCGTCCCGTTGAAGAAGTCCTGCTGCTTGGTTGTAAGGCAGTTAGGGAAAGCACTCTAAATGAGTTCCCTTCATGTTGACAATGTCTCTTATGTTGATTTGAGACTGAGATGAACATCCCGTAAAATGGGACATCAATATGAAAAGGATGGCCTGTGAGACATGATCACTGGCAAAGAGGATGTAGGGCGCGCGAGTCGAGTCTGTCATGTCTGGTCAAGTCTAGTCTGTCATGTCTGAGTTGCATTGCATTTGATTTTCTTTTGATGTTAATGATTTTAATGACTTGTATTTCGTTGATGTTTATCTTTTCAATTTCCTATTTTAGTGTTCACTTGCATAATCAGTCTGTCTGCCGGTCAGTCAGTCTTGTCCATGAGGAGGTGGCAGTAATGCTGTTCTATTGGGCCTTAAAGCCGCTCAGTCTAACGAAAGAAAAATTATCGTTTGACAATTATGCTGATGTCGAAATTTTATTGGAACTCTTGATTCATTTTTATCGTTGAGATGGTTATTATTCCTCTGAGTCTCTTGAATTATTTGTACACAATACTCCTCGTGTTGTCTTTACTGGGCGATTTGCGCTCATTCCTTATGTTGTATTATGCAGGCTATGAGGTTGATCAAGGAGAACCTTCTAGAAAGGAAAAAGACACAAGCTAGAAAAGTTGAGTAAGGGGATCAGCTATGTGAGGTAAGAACAGCTAGGAATGGTGGAATGAAGAATGTGTTGCGAGATAGGTTGATAAGAGTCCTACGACTACAGTCGTATATTAGGTTGTATACTTTCATGTTGTTTAAAGACTTGAAAGTCTTCCGCTGCAGTATTATGTATGTTTGTAAGAAAATTTTTGTAAGGACGCAATTTGGAGCGTCTATTAATGATGTATGAATATGAGGATGTACTTGCTCTGTATTCAGCACATGGTTTTGAAAGTGATTATGGTTGATAAGTCAGCCCGGTGATGTCACTTGGGTTGAGGGTGTCACATGACCCTCCGGGTATAGTCCTCCTCTGCTACTATAAGAGCAGAACTTGTCCAATGTTTTTTACACACTAAAAAGTCTTCTCTTTTCTTTCTATGAGCTTTTCAGTCTATATACTTTTGGTTCAGGTAGTCCCCGTTAGCAAGTCTAGAGCTTCTCCTCTGGGCTCACGTACTCGATACTTACATCTTAGTGGCTGCTGTGTAGCCCATATGCATCAAAGATTATGAATTAGTGGGGGCAAAATCACCTTTCGACAAAAATGGTATCAAGTGTTGTTGTATCTCATTTACATGTAGCACTATATATATACACTGAAGAACTAATTCTATGGGCTAAAATGAAGCTGTAAAAGATGAAAATCCTATAACTATGCCCAAAACTTAAGCTATACAAGAAGGAAGGAAAATAGATCATGGCATTTGTTATGGGTTGTCAAGACTCTAAAGTTAAGCACTTATTTAACATGTGCATGGCATTTGTTATGGGCTATCAAGATTCTAAAGTTAAGAACTTAATTAACATGTGCATAATCCCGGTTGATACTCCCCCTCAAGTTGGAGCATGGAGATTTTGAATGCCCAACTTGCCACAAAGATAATGAAATTGGTGACGCCCAAGTGCCTCAGTGAAGATGTCGGCGACCTGTTGTGTTGGGCGAACATGTGCAGTACTAATGTTACCGGCAAGTAGCTGCTCTCTAATGTAGTGACAGTCAATCTCAATGTGCTTGGTCCTTTCATGAAAGACCGGGTTCGAAGCAATATGTAATGCCGCTTGATTGTCACAGAAGAGTCTCATGGGACGATGATGGTGAACGCCAAGAGAGAGAAGAAAGGATTTGAGCCAAGTGAGCTCGCAAGTGGTTACCGCCATCGAACGGTATTCTGCCTTAGCAGATGACCGAGAAACTGTCGGTTGTTTCTTGGTACGCCATGAAATGGGGGAATTTCCCAAGGAAACAAAATATCCGGTAACGGAACGCCGGGTGAGTGGGCAACTGGCCCAGTCCGAGTCACAAAAGGCATAGATCTAAAGAGGACTATGAGAGCTTATCCATAGTTACTTAGCTGACTTGAAGAACACTGCTAGTAGAGGAAATAAACTTTGTAATTGGTGTATCTCCTCAAATCAAAGGAGAATCATAGAATTGAACTATTAGAGTGTATCAAGGACGAGAATCAAAGGTAATCATTGAAAGAAGACGAGGTTAGAGAAAGTTTAAGAGAGCTAGTTAACAGAGAAATTGATGATAACTTGTGCAAACTAGATGACTCATTTGATGATACTACTTGGTGATTGGTTTAAAAAATCACAACATACGAACTTAAAAGTGAAGGAATCTTCGGAAAGGATAAAATTCGGGGAAGGCTATTCGACAAAATGGTATTCAGTACTGAGGTCTTGAGATGCTTAGCTGATGTAGACATAGATACGATGACTATGTAGTTTAACAAATCTCATATAGCTTGAAAATGCCTCTGTAGCACACTGTTATTTTTTTCTTGTACGTTCATTTATTGTAAACAATTATTTTTGAATTTTTTTTCGTCATATTACAAAATTTTATGTAAACTTTGAAAAATATCTAAAGTTGAACGGGTTTTGGTAAATTTTCTTTTAGGGTATACAGGGGGTCGATTCACAACTACCGGTCCAACTGTGATCTGGTCGTCCACTAGAAGTTTAGATTTTTTTGCGCTAATCGTTACACTTAGCGGTAGAGAGGGGATGAAGTTTATGAGTCAAAGGATGAAGCTTTTAGAGAGGGTGTTGAATGTATACAAAGAAGAGAGACTAAAATATATGAGAATCAAATTGCTATATTCTGTGAAGTCTATAATGGAAACTATTTTTAAGGTTCCAATGCAAGTTATGTGGTAGGATCTATAGGGAAATGGAGCATCTATCAAGTATGTTGATGTGATTAAGGATATGTATGATATCGCGACTAGCTTCTAGATGTGGGAACAATTGATGGAATGACTAGGAGTTTGCAAGAATGATTGGACTTCACCAAGTGTTAGCCAAATGTCTTTACTTTGGTAATAGACAAGCTTCCTTGGAATATTTGGGATAACATTCCATGGTGTACATTATTTGTAGATGATATAGTTCGAAATTATGAGACCGGATTATGACTAAATGTCAACCTAGAATTATGACGGGAATATATGGGTTAAGCCTGGATTGCAATTTTAGTACCTAAAAAGTGTATCTCTATATATCTTGGAATACTAATGCTCATAGAAGGATATCTTGACGAGGATGTTTCATGTGGGATAAGAGCGCGGCAGATAAATTGCAGGTCTATTTCTGTGGTGTACATCATTCCTCTTTAAGTTGAAAGGTAGCTTCTATAGGACGATAGCAAGAATAACATAGCGTTGTGTCGTTTAGACTATTAGGCAACTAACACTTTGTTTTGGTTATCCAATTCATCTAATTACAACTGATTTGGTTTAGAGTAAATGAAAATTTTCGTTTGTTTATCCAATTAAAACGGTTTTTAGAATCTCCTTTTTATACCCAAAATCCTACTTCCATTTCATAATCAAATAATTAACCTCACAATTCCTCTCTCACAACTACCAAACTCTCCTCTATGTCTTCTTCTTTTAGTAATGTAGTCAAAATGCATTTCCTTTTTCATAAATGAAGCATAGCTAATTATTTTTCATTTCATGACTATCCGTTTATTTCTACAAGTGTGCTCTTAGATGTGCGTTTCTTTTCTTTTTTTTTTTCACAAAAAAATAGGTGCGCATATGGATTTGATATCCAAACAAAGCTCTATTGAATGTTAAACTCAAGTTTGCTAACCAAACAATAAAAATGAGTAAAATAGAACCTTTTTAACAAATTCATAAATATAAAAAGCAAATGCAAAGATTTTTTATAGCCAAGCAAAGCGCGGGAAACATGATTTACATACAATAAGTGTAGCCGAAATGGAAATTCTTAGGACGATATGTGGCCACACAAGGAGTGATAGAACAAGCAATGAGGATATATTCAACAAAGATAGGAGGCACTAAATGAGAAAAAGACAAAGGAACATCCGTTAAGATGGTTTGGTTATATCCAACATAGGCCTTGAGATGCCCCAGCAAGAAGTGGTTTATGCCAAGTTGATTGTGTAACACGAAGTAGGGATAAGTTTGTGAATACGCCATTTGCAGGCATGTCAACTTCTAGTAAGACACGCGCACGCATAGGGTGGGGTTGGGGAGTGGTAGGCATTGACGAAAAAGTGGGCGGTTGAAAGTTCCGACCAGGTCGCGTGCACGGTCAATATGATATCTCGTTTGAGTGGGCTTGCTGTGTAGAAAACTTTGCATCGTCACCCTTCCACACTATGGGATATGGTTTGGTCGGGTACCTGCAAATGTGCAGTAGCTTACTGTGGAGTCTTTAACCATTAGTACATTAGTTTCGGAATGTTTCTTTCCCTGCCAAAAAACAGGAAATTGAAAGAAAATTGGGGAAGCATTCAGCTTCAAATTTTTTTTTTCTCGAAAAATACAAGTCTATATGTTGAAATCTCATGTCTGCAAGACAAGATTGGTATAATGAGAATAATTATTACGATGAATCGTGAAGGGTTCGAAGTAAAACTGAAGTTTATTGTCACAAGAAAATTGCGCGTCACTCTTCATGAGTTTTAATGAATCTTATTTGGCATTGCAAATTAAGACCGAATTGAATGTTGGTTATATGGAGTAAGATGTGGGTTATTTAAATTAGTGTGAATCTTTTGCTAGAAAAGAAAAATCCCAACAATTTCCTAGTTGTGTTCTGTTAAGAACGGATGACAAAATGCTCCTGGAATTAAATTGCGACGAACTCCATTGGGGAGTAACAATTTTTTTTTTCCAGGACCATTATAATACGATCCTCACGTATACGATAGGGGTTTTGATTTCCATACCCTTGTTGACAGTCTCAATTTGTTGGATAAAACACCTGTGGTGGCGGCAATGTTATGTGAATTTGCACCAAACAACAACATGTATGTTGAAGTGAACTAATATGTATAACTGATGACGTGACCCGGTTAGAATTTTGATTCCAATTGCTTTTTCATGCAATCTAAGTCGGCAATTATGTTCTTAATTTAGGTAGCGTTAGAAATGACTTCCACTTCAACTTTTGGTTTTCTATTTAAAAAAAAAACAAAACCAAAACCAGTTTAGTTTTTACAAAAACAAATGGGTGTTTCATTATCTACTTTTTATTTTGAATTTTTTTCTTTTGTTTGTTTGATTACCCAATTTTTATTTTGAAGTTTTTCTTTGAAGGTGGTTTGCGTTGGCGGTGGTGGGGCGTGACGGTGGCCAGCGGTGGCTACCGGCCGCCAGCAGTGGTGCCATCAATGCTGGCCGGCGGTGGGCGGTGGTTGCTGGCGATAGGAGGGGAGGCGGGGGGGGGGGGGGGGGGGGTGGTCTCAAAATAAAAACCAAAACTCCTAAATGGAAGTTTTAAAAAACAGTCTTGTTTTCAAAACTGAAGGGAAAAAAATGAAAATTGTGTGCGAAACGTGTTTTTTTTCTCCAGTTTACAAAACTGGAAAAAAAAAAACAGAAAATGGAAAGGTTATCAAATAGAGCCTTAATTACTTAAAGGTGGATTTTAAACAGACGTCAGCTTTTGAACACTTGCAACGTAACATACAATTACGCAGTTTGGCTTAAACCGTTAAAAGTCGTTACGACTTTCTAACTTCTGATTCCCAAAAACAAGAACAAACATAGTGCCAAGAGTAACATAAAAGCTTCTGGATGCCGGATAGTACTTGGTTGGATATAGACCCTATGAAATCATATGTCGAGACGAAAACAAAGGATCAATAATCCAAGTTACGTTAAGAGCAAAAGTCTCCAAGTTGTTACATATCATTAAATCTGGGCCTAATCACAAAACTATACCCTTAAGTTTGTCCCAATTACAACTTTAGTACTCAAGTTTGGAGGTGTGCCAAAGAAGTACCCAACTTTTAAAAAGCGTACCAAATCAGTACCAAAGCTGACAGGGAACGTATGCCGTTAAAAACTCAGAGAGGTTAAACTGTTATTATAAAAAAAAAAGACATAAAGTCCAACCCATGTGGAACTCTCCATTTTTTTTTCTTTCTCTCTCTCTTACAAAATAAATAACTCTCTCACACACACTCTTCTCTATAAAAAAAATCACGCTTTAAAAAATCTCTCCTTTCTCTAAAAACCTCTCTCTCCCTCTCTCTCTCTCTTATATGCATCAACTGTAACAACCCCCTCTCATTCGTATACCACCACACAACAAAAGTAGCTACCCTCTACACACCCAGCTAGAGCAGAAACCAGAAAATGGCGGAAGTAATCGACCCAGCTACCTAGCCTAATACTATTGAACACTTCAGTGCTGACGGTGAGCCTTATAACAATGGTAAGGTTGCTCCGTTTTGACCAGGAGCCTTACGACAGTGGTAAGGGTTGCATTCGAGGTGTAAATGGACGGTTTTGTGTGTGATGATTTCTCTTTTGTTATATTTGAAACTTTAAACCTGCTAGGTTTAAACAAATTCAAAGAACTATTACTGTGTCATACTGGGGTGGAGTTTTTTTTCCTCATACTGTAACTAGGAAACTTGAAGGGTATGTTGCGATGTAATAAAAGCCAGCCCCGCATACAAGGATTTAAGAAAAGGAAGATGTTATTAGAAAGCAGAAAATCCATGTTTAGCGATACGTGTATGTTATTAGTAAGCAGAAAAAATTAAGAAATTACCTATGATTAGCTAATTTATAACGCTAACCAGGCTAAGAAATCCTTTATTTTAGCTAATTTATAGCAACCTGCTACATGATGAAATACATTCAGGACATTAAAGAAAAAAAACAAAGAAAAATGAAAATCTGCTTTCTTTTTGTTTTTGTTGGTAAACTTACTAATAGTGTTGTGTGCGATGGTGGAATGAACGAAGAAAGAGAGAGAGAGAGAGAAGTAGAAGAAGAAGAAGAAGAAGAAAATAAAGAAAGAAAGTGTGTGATTGGTCTGCATGAGAGAGAGAGAGAGAGGGGGGAGAGGGAGAGAGGGATAGAGAGAGAGAGAGAGAGAGAAGAAGAAGAAGAAGAAAAGAGAGAGGGTCGTGGGTATGCATGTGAGAGAGATATATAGAAGAAGAGAGAGAGAGAGAGAGAGAGAGAGAGAGAGAGAGTCAGAGAGAGGAGAAGAATAATAAATAAATGTGCATTGGAAATGTAAAAAAGGATGGTCCACATGGCCATGAAACAACTTTATGTTTTTTTTTTTTTCATAATGACAGTTTTACCTCCTATTTTTTAACGGCATCCGTAGTCTGTCAGCCGATGTACTGATTTTGTATGTTTTTTTTAAGTTGGGTACTTCTTTGGTACACCTTCAAATTTGGGCACTAAAGTTGTACTATCGGCGAACTTGAGGATCCAGTTTTTGGGATTAGGCCTTAAATATGAAAAATAAGATTGCCTATTGAACTTAGGTTCCACTCTACTGTGCATAAAAAACCTTAATTGCAACAAAGAAAACCACTTTAGCTCTTGTCCTTGAATCTCAATAACACAGTTATCACCATTTCATGGATAAAACTCCAACAATATACCTTGATAAATTTGAGCCAATAGAACCTTACTTTCCACCAAAAAAATGTAACATTAGCTAAGTCATTCTATAATTCAAATTACTCTTTTGTTCTTTCACCTCCACCTTTTTTTTTTTACGAATTAAAGGACACCCCAATGGAGAATGAACCCCAATAACATTTACGAAACTAGCGACGAGCCATAATATCTGAGACTATAACTAACAAACAACTTGGCTTTGAACCTGAAACTCAAAGCGAAACAAATCAGATAATCTGAAACAGACTCGCTTGTCAATAATTATCCACCAAAGCACGGTAATATCCTAAGTGACCGATACCCAAAATAACGCTAAAATCATTACTATCAGAAGGAACTAGATCCCATCGAAGGTCTCAATCAAAATTGTAGATTTTACAGTTCCTTAATACTAACTTAATTATCACAGAATTGAATATTGACTCTAACCATAATCTTAACTCTACCCATTCTAGCCGTCTCAAGACTTATCCGATTCTAAGCATGAGTCTACATGATTTTAAACCTATAGCTCTAGTAAGAACTGTAACGATCCTAATTTTCAGAGCGTTAATATCAAATAAATGAAGTCAGAAACCTAAAAAGATCAAAAAGTCTCCCAAGTGGTCATTCAAAGCATCCACCAATCAATCTCAAAGATATGTCACTAAATGCCATAATAGCCTAAAGCATTTATAAATTCCAGATCACTCCGACCCAGAGTTCCAAAATCATTTCTAAACAAATTCAACTATCTTAATTATTACATCTAAAAATACCACTACTGACTCTGAGATAAAAATCACAAGCTCTCAGTCACACAACTAGCTATTTAATCCGATCTCAACTACTGATCACTTGAAAGGGAAAACAATAAGGGAGTGAGCCAAATGCCTAGTAAGGTCGCTCAACGAACAAACCAAAAAGGATACAAAATTTCTGAGAAAATGAAATTGCGGAAATACAAAAATTTTTAACGGAACAAATATATAAAAGAATTTTGAAATGCAAATATATATTTTTGTACAAAGATATGTACTAGAGAGCCATAAAAAATAAGGTCACACATGCAATCACTGACAAGTGAAACCAAGTTCAAAAAATAAGATTGCGATTTCTAGCTTATCCCATTGAGCTAGCCCACGTTCCAATCCATGTGGGTAAGTCAGAAACATAAATGTCACATACACTGTGACATGGCTCATAAAAAGCATTACCTATAAATTACGCCAAGTCTAGTGCGTTAGAAACTTAACGGATACTTACAAACAATTCAAGTGCAGTATTCAAGTAATTTTAGAACTTACTCAAAAACGTTGTTATGTTGAAAATAATAAAATCAGGGATTAAAGAGGAGTTAAACCAACCAATCATAATAAATTCAGAAAAAGGTACAGAACAACTGGATTACAAACACCCAAGGTGCAAAACCAAGGTAGCTAGCTGTTTCTCTTTAAGCTGAAGAAACATATGATTAAGAATCAAACCACAAGCTCATAAGAGGGAATCATGAAGACACACGAATGATATACAAAAGTAATTAACAAAAGATCATGCATGACCATATGTCACGGGCTGCCCCTTGCACCCGCCTAGCACCACACCCCTGCGCCCATCCAGCACAGCGCCCCGTGCCCATCCAGCACAGCGCCCATGCGCCCTCCCAACACGCACCCATACGCCCTCGCAAGTTCTTCAAGTCTCGCGCCCATGCGCCCATCAAGCACAGTGCCCGCGCGCCCAACTGCAGTGCCCGTGCACGCCAAAAGCCAACCGTGAAGATCAAAAGATCCGGGCGTGCGTTTTTGCTCAATTTTGGTGGAGATCACCCTTGTATATATTTAAGTTTCCCTGTAAAACTTTAAGTCATTCCGAGTTGTATTTCTCCAAAAAGAGGCACTATGACTCCTCGTACATAGTGACGTCGTCTACTACTGTCACCTAAGATTTTCCTATTTTTGGTACTATAAGGGAGGTCATGTAGCCTTGCGCCAGACACCCTTATTCGAAAGTCCTTTGCTTTGTTTTAGCTTGTCTGTCTAGCTAGTTTGTACACTGTGGATGCAACAAAGCCTTTTGTAAGTTGTAATGATGCTATTGAAGTAATGGAAATATTTGGGACCGTTTTGCCCTTGTGTTAAAATTTACTCATTGTGCACTGTTTTATGCACTGCTTGCTATAAATTGTTGGGATTGTTTGGCGGACTCTTCTTGTAAGCGGTAAGTCGAGTGCCACACACGGTTTCCTTTATGCCATCAAGGGCCACCGTGTGTCAGGTGGTATCAGAGCTGCGGTTGCCCAAGGGACCGTGGCTTTAGCTATGGAAATACTGTGGGATAGTTTGTTGAGGAAAACTGTGGCCAACTCGAAAGAGAGAATCGATGCTTTGGAAGCACAGATACAGGGCATGTTCAAGAGCGACCAGGATACTCCAGGCATCCTGAAGCAATTGTCCCTTCGGCTTGATTCGTTGGAAGTGAATCTTGAAGCCACTGATAATGCCCGATATGCTGAGAACATGGAGTGGGAGGGCAGGTTTCAGGAGCTTCAGGATCGAGTGGAGCACCATGCACAACATGTTGAAGGTATAGACTGGGAGTCTAAATTTCAAGAGCTCCAGGATCGAGTGGAGCTTCTTAGTCGTGTAGTGGTTAACACACCCGCAGGGGGTGCAGAGCATTCATCGAGGCCCCGAGTGCCAGAGCCTAAGAGTTACGGGGGAGCCCGTGATGTCAAGGAATTAGAAAACTTCATTTTCAATATAAAACAATACTTTCGAGCCATCAGTGTAGACTCGGAAGCGACGAAGGTGTCGATGGCTGCCATGTACTTGGTTGGAGATGCCAAGTTATGGTGGCAGAAGAAGTACGCAGAGATCGTAGATGGGTCTTGCGTCATAAACACATGGGATATGCTCAAGCGCGAGCTAAAGAGTCAGTTTTTCCCAGAGAATACCGCATTCAACGCGAGGAAAGCGTTGTTGGAATACAAGCACACCAGATCAGTCAGGGAGTATTGCCAGGAATTTTTTGCCTTGATGTTGGATATCAGTGACACGTCCACAATCAACAGACTCTTCTTCTTCATGGAAGGGTTAAAATCATGGGCGTGCAAGCTTAATAGACGTCAGGTGAACAACCTTAACGAAGTCATCATTGCTGCCGGGAGCCTTTCAGATTATAACTCCGAGCCACAGAGACCCCCTCAGAGAGAAAATTCAAGCAGGACTAATGGTGGCAAGAAGCCCGGGGGTCAAGCGCCAAACCAACGTTGGGGCAGTAAAAGCAATTGGGCGTCAAACTCTTCCACCCAACAGAAGAGCAGAGTTAGGTTCAAAGCCAAGCCTGACGCGAGTACCAGCGGAGAAGTGAAGAAACCCCCTTTTATGGGTTGCTTCTTATGCCAAGGGCCGCACGTGATCGCTAACTGACCGCAAAGACAGATGATGAATGCCTTCTTTGACAACATTGGGCAAGTGCAATGTGGGGAATAGTCTGGCTCTTAATCATGGCATCCACCAATAGAGGAACAACCAGACGCATAAGATTATGATGAGGAAGATGCCGTCAAGGCCTTTCCTCAGTGGTGTAATGCTGTGACAACGAAGGTTGGGAACCCCAAAAAGAACTTGAGTGGGGAAAAGCCTAAAGATATGCCGCCAAAGAGAAATGGGGATGTACCAGGGAAAGGCTTAATGTATGTGGACATCAAGGTTAACGGGAAGGCCATCAGGGTCATGGTGGACACATGAGCCACCCATAATTACATTTCAAGCACCAAAGTGGAAAGACTAGGTCTAATGCTAGAAAAAGGGTACGGACGGATGAAGGCTATCAACTCTGCCGAGCAGCCAGTAGCGGGATAACGAGATCCGTTTTGATCAAGATTGGCCCATACGAAGTAATGATCAACTTTTCAGTAGTCACAATGGACGACTTTAAGCTGATCCTTCGATTGGAGTTTCTGAATGACACGAAGACCACAGTGATGCCATGCAACAACTCTCTGGCCATGCTTGGGAGTAAACCGTGTGTCATCCCGACTATATCTCCTAGGGCGGGAGAGCGTTCTATCTCAGCCCTCCAGTTGAAAAAGGGATTAAAACGGGATGAAACAACCTACCTTTCCATGCTACGGTGGGACGAGATTGAAGAAGTATCAGGACTATTTCCCAAAGAATTTAAAGTGATATTAAACGACTTTGAAGATATGATTCCTGATGAGTTATCGAAGAAATTGCCACCCAGAAGGGCAATTGACCATGAGATCGAGCTCGTGCCAGGCACGAAACCACATGCCCGAGCTTCGTATTGGATGTCACAACCAGAACTTGCTGAACTCATAAAAAAATTGACAGAGTTGTTAGACGCAGGTTTGATCACTCCAGCGAAGTCGCCTTATGGTGCACCAGTCCTTTTCCAGAAGAAACAATATGGTTCCTTGCTAATGTGTGTGGACTATATGGCACTAAACAAGGTGACTATTCGGAACAAGTATCCCATCCCTTTAGTCTCCGATTATTTTGATCAGCTCAGTAGGGCGAGAGTGTTTACCAAGTTGGACTTGAAGTCGGGGTATTGGCAGGTCCGAATCATCGAAGGTGATGAGGCGAAGACAACTTGTGTCACCAAATACGGTGCATATGAGTTCCTGGTCATGCCGTTCGGCTTAACCAACGCCTCGGCCACATTTTGCACCTTGATGAATCAGGTTTTGCGAGACTACATTGACGATTTTGTAGTGGTGTATCTCGATGATATTGTGATCTATAGTTCCAGCTTAGACAAGCATCTGAAGCACTTGAGGAAGGTGCTTACCCGACTGAGGGAGCACGAGCTATATGTGAAGCTGTCGAAATGCACTTTTGCCTAGACCAAGATTAAATTCTTGGGCCATGTGATAGAACAGGGTCAGATAAGGATGGACTCAAAATATGGACTCAGCTAAAGTTCAAGTGATACATTATTCGAGAATGGCCCATCCTCTAACCAAACTTCTGAAGAAGAGCAAAGTTTGGGAATGGTCCAAGGAATGTCAATCGGCCTTCTCGGCCATGAAGTGGGCTATGTCTGAAGATCTGGTACTTGCTCTCCCCGATGTGTCGAAGTTCTTCGAAGTTCATACAGATGCTTCTGACTTTGCACTAGGAGGGGTTCTAATGCAAGAATGTCACCCGGTGGCATACGAGAGTAGGAAACTCAACGAAGCAGAATGTCACTACACCACTCATGAGAAAGAGTTACTCGCGGTAGTACATTGTCTCAGGGTTTGGAGGCACTACCTGCTTGGTTTTAGCTTCATAGTGCGGATAGAAAACACTGCAGTGAGCCACTTCTTGAGTCAATCTAAGCTCACCTCGAAACAGGCCAGATGGCAGGAACTTTTGGCAAAATTCAACTTCATGCTCGAGTATAGGGCATGCTCAACTAACAGCGTAGCAGACGCCCTCAGCAGGAGAGCCAAACTAGATCAGGTAGCATTGATGGCCATGAATGCTATTGTTAGAGCAGACAGCCGAGTCGCCATCAACATCGGGAAAAAGATCAGGAAGGCCTTTACCAGGGACCCGGTAGCCCAACAACTGCTAAAACTGATCGAGAGCGATAAAACTCGGTAGTTTTGGCAAGAAGATGGTTTGCTGATGACCAAAGGAAGACGGTTATACGTCCCCCGAGTCGGTGATCTGAGACGAACATTGATTCGAGAATGTCATGACACCCTTTGGACATGCCATGCCGGATCAGAAAGAACATTAGCTCTCCTTCAACAGGGTTACTACTGGCCATAAATGGGGGATGAAGTGCAGGAGTATGTGAAGACATGCCTCACTTTTCAGCAGGACAATGTGGAGTGTAAGAAGAAAGCAGGGTTACTACATCCGCTGCCAGTCCCCAAGAGACCGTGGGAGAGCGTGTCATTGGATTTCATCACTGGTCAATATATATATATATATATATATATATATATATATATATATATATATATAGTGTGTGTGTATGTGTGTGTGTGTGTGCACGTGCCGAAGGTTGAAGACTTAGGCAACATTCTTGTTGTCGTTGATCGATTTAGCAAGTATGCGAGCTTTATCGCAACACCCAAGTATTGCTCAGCCGAAGACACAACACAACTTTTCTTTAAGTATGTGGTGAAGTATTGGGGCATGCCTCAAGACATTGTCAGTGATTGGGACTCCCGCTTCACTGGAAACTTTTGGACTGAACTCTTTAAGTTATTCAGATCCCAACTTTCGATGAGTTCAAGTTATCATCCAGAATCAGACGGTCAGACATAGCGGTTCAATTCCATGCTAGAAGAGTACCTCCGCCATTTTGTCAATGCAATACAGAAAAATTGGGTCAAGCTACTGGATGTTGCCCAACTGTGTTTCAACTCATGCAAAAGCTCTTTGACAGGGAAGATTGCTTTTGAGATTGTGAATGGACAGCAACCGTTACTACCCCACACAGTAAACATCCCCAATGTAGGAAAATCTCCAAGGGCCATAAGCTTCAGCAAAGAATAGAGGCAGAATATAGATCTAGCTCACTCCTACCTTGAGAAAGCAGCCAGAAGAATGAAGAAACACGCTCACAAGAACAGGAGATCTCAAGAGTTTAACGTGGGCGACAAAGTTATGGTTAAGCTATTGCCACAAGATCACAAATTTCTAAGGGGAAGAGACTCTTGTCTTTTGCAGAAATATAAGGGACCCCTGACTATAGTGAAGAAGATTGGCAAGATGGCTTACAAAGTTGATCCGCCACATTGGTGGAGCCGCCAGCTCCATCATGTCTTTCACGTTAGCATGTTGAAGCCATTTTATGAAGACACATCAGACCCTCAAGGGGCCAAATCAGGAGACCAGGACTCAAACCCAAAGCAGTAGGAAAGCGAGTTGCCGAAGCTATTTTGAATGACAGAGTGATTACAGCGTCCCGCAAGCGCCATCAGGAGTACCTAGTCAAGTGGCAGGGATATATGGAAGAAGAGAACACTTGGGAAAGAGTAGCAGACTTATCAGCCTATAATGACAAGATTAAAGCCTACCACATGCAGAAGTTGACGAAGGCGTCAATAGCTCTAATGGGGGAGAATGTCACGGGCTGTCCCTTGCACCCGCCTAGCACCGTGCCCCTGCGCCCATCCATCACAGCGCCCACGTGCCCTCCCAACACGCGCCCATGCGCCTTCGCAAGTTCTTCAAGTCTCGCGCCCATGCGCCCGTCAAGCATAGCGCCCGCGTGCCCAACTGCAATGCCTGTGCACGCCAAAAGCCAACCATGAAGATATAAAGATCCAGGGGTGTGTTTTTGCTCAATTTTGGTGGAGATCACCCTTGTATATATTTAACTTTCCCAGTAAAATTTCAAGTCATTCCGAGTTGTTTTGTTTCTAAAAAGAGGTACTATGACTCCTCGCACATAGTGACGTCTACTACTGTCACTTAGGAGTTTCCTCCTTTTGGTACTATAAGGGAGGTCATGTAGCATTGCACCAGACACCCTTATTCGAGAGTCCCTTGCTTTGCTTTAGCTTGTCTGTCTAGCTAGTTTGCACACTGTGGATGCAACAAAGCCTTTTGTAAGTTGTAATGATGCTATTGAAGTAATGAAAATATTTGGGACCGTTTTGACCCTGTGTTGAAATTTACTCCTTGTGCAATGTTTTATGCAATGTTGATGCACTGCTTGCTATAAATTATTGGGATTGTTTGGCGGACTCTTCTTGTAAGTGGCAAGTCGAGTACCACACACGGTTTTCTTTGTGCCATCAAAGGCCACCGTGTGTCACCATGACATGCAAGAAGCCAACACCATACATGGAGTCTGGAGAACTGTTGAATCAAATGAACTAGGATGACAGAAGCATCATACCAAGCACACGGCTGTGACGACGCAGCACTAACACTCAATTTGCACGCACTACAAGATTATTAGACGATGGGTTAATTTACACGAAAATTGTGATAACTAGGAAAAAAAAAAGACCGGAACTAAGCAGCCATGGTGACGGTTGGCAATGGAAACAAAGTGGACAACTCTACTGTACGGCACGAAAACCAAGATAGCAAAACAATCAGAAATTCTTTAGACGAAACTAGGCAGTGCAAGAATAGAATTCGAGGGAGCAAGAAAGCATTAGAAATCTCAACCGAAAACACGCGGTGATGGAACAAAATTCGAGATAGCTTAATTGAAGAGTTATTTCGTTAAACAGATGATCAATCCAACATCGACTCAAATTTTCAAAAGTAATCCCTTATGAACATTTTGCGAAATCCCCAATACGGTTCTCATGACAGAGTTTCTCAATAGGTTCCAAACAACATAAAATTCAATCACCAAAAAGTCAAGGCTTTAAGGATCTTGCTTCTAGATAAATCGTAATTCAAGAATCAGAATATACCTCTTACCTTAGATTTGACACCAAAAGTCTATTACTAATGAGACTATTGATTGTTCTTCTTTCTGTTCCTCTCAGAAGCCCAAAAATCAAAGTAGTGATACTTATAAGCCACCTCAACCATAAATATAATTTGCTGAGTATATTTTTAAAAATACCGATCACGTCCCTAACTTATCTATATTTGTAAATAAAGGTTTTTCTTGAGTCCAATCACATACTGTTACTAGGATCCATCATAAATCGTTTCAATAACATTAAACAATACATTTGGTCCATCAATCAAAGTACTAGAATGTTAAATCTATACCCCTCAGGTCCAACGAGTAAAAATTAAGCTCAAAAGAAAAAGTTGAGAATAAAATATTAATTTTACCAAAATCCAAAAGTTTAGGGTATTACCCTCATGGTCCAAAAGGTGTTTCTTGGGGTAACAGTAGTTAAAATCAAAGTCTTACTTTTTTCTTAGTTGTTAAAAGCATGCTAGGCACAAAGTCCATTAAGAGCCTCTCCGAGGGGTAGGCAAAGCCCTTTCGAAAAAGCGCGTGATTTGTGCGGTTAGCCCGCGAGGTGGAAAGCCCTCTTGAAGTATGCTGGGCAGTTTGACTAGGCTCTTCTCCATTACACCTTCCGCCCAACTTCCCCAGTACGATTTTGGGAGTTTTGGGAGTTTTGGCTCTAGCGCCAAAACAGATTACAAACAACTGTCACTAAAAACATTTTAAAAAGAAATATAAAGTCTAGACTAAACGATGCCGTCTGCCTCTGTTGTTATTTAATCCAAACGGTGCCGTCTCCCTTTACTGCTCATCTCTCCAAACGATGCCCTCTGAAACTACCGCCAATTTCTGCTTGCAAACTTCAAATTGGAGTTGACCCTTCTTCCTCTTGATTGATCACAGGTCTTCTTCCTGATCTTGTAGTACGAATCTTGACCCTGGGCTTGTTCCTTATAGCTCTGTCCAGTTCAGTAACAGCTTGATCATCACCTCCAGTGGTCTGTTTATTCACTGAATGTCCTGGGGACGTGACATTGTCAGATCTTGGAACTCCGTCGATCGAATCTGCGCCGATGGATGAGCTGCATAAATTTTCTTGTGCGATTCCACAGTTTCCTGTCCCATTTCCTATAATTGTGACTTTAATTGGCCGATGGTTTCCAAAAGGACCGTATCTTCATCAGAATCATTACACGAATTCATTACAATCTCAGGTGCAAGTCTCCAACATCCATATGTCTTGAAGATCCCAAAGACACCGCGAGGTTTTTCAGGTTTCTTGACGTCGTGTCTGTAGTCATTCTTTCCTAAAAATTTGTTGGACAACGGATCTTTCACAGAGCCTCGCAGGCGAGATGATTGGCGATTGGCCATAGCCCGTGACATTCTATAATCAGTCAAGCTTACTTATTGCACATTCTTAATGCAGGACATTTTAGGCATTCCTGCATGCTTCTTAGATGTCTCATAACAAAAATTGATTACAGTTAACATTTTTAATGCCCTGTTTTTCCTTCTCTGCTTAGTTCATTAACAGGTCCAAGGGGTTTTTACGGTCGCACATTATAAGAGTAACCAAAAACTCCTATTTTCTTAAACAACACGTTTTGTAAATTGTGGACATTTTATTACAAATTTGAGCAATATAGTCACGAGTACATAGCATTCTGTAGTAAAACCAAAGGAAGTGGTGTGTCCAAACTATGTGATTCCCTTCTCAAATACCTCTGAGGTGTTTTGGGGAAATGGGTTAAGAGATAGAGGGAAGTTGATTAAAGGGACTTGGGAAACAAGAAATTTATGAGCGATATGTAATCATATGTGAATGTGGGCATCCTATGATCCTTTTTATTTTTAGATTCTGTAAATATTTTTTCTTTAATTTGAACCATTTTCAAGATTTAAATAAGAATGCCGTAATATGAAGGATTGCTGGACCAATTAAGTTTAAGTTCCTAGTTTGTTGGCCGCTTCAGTCAGCCTTATTCTGTTTACAACTATATTTCATCTCAGAAAGTTCCACTGATCCTCCGAATACTTTGATCTCTAGACATAACACTTCACTTTGGGTGGGTAACACTAGCTCGCATTGTTAGCAGTTTGAAGTATGTAAGAGAAACGAAAGTCTTACTGTTCTGAATCGGAATTGGAAACATAATGTCGGAATGTTAAGTTTAGTCAAAGAGTACTTTATTCAGGAGTACTTTATTCAGAGCAACTGTCGTTTTTAATTTTGGTAATAAGAGAAGTGCATTGAAAATAACGGTTACATTACAGAGTTCAGCCAAAGGCTATACCAACTTTTACTTCCTACACACATAAGGTCCTAGCAAAGTATGATCAGCATAAAACATGAAAATAAGCGGTGCACCCTAGCCAGAACTACAAAATATCATCAATGGAGGAGCCTAATTCGGATCCGGGGATCAACCCAATCCTGGTAGACTGGTGAGTTGGCTTGACAAGCAAAAGTAGCCAAACTCTGAGCTTTCTTCAAGAGCCTACTATTTGCCCTATTAATACTACATTGATGAAACCTGGTTACCATACAACAAAAGTTAAAAAAAATAGGTGCCACCGTATCTAAAATGTCCTCATCCCCTGCCATCTGGTTAAGGATAAAAGAGGAATCTCTTAGTAAATGAATATGCATAAAATTTTGTTTCAAAGCCCAAGAAGAAGCACCAAGTAAATCATGCGCCAAAGCAGTATAAGAGTAAGAGTCAGAAGTGAAGAAGGATAAGGCAGCTGAACCACATCTACGATTGTTGTACAGACAAGTTAACCCAATTCCTACCCGAAGTCTGACAGGGTCAAAACGAGTGGAGATAAGGATAGAAAAAAGGTTTTGGTGTATGCAATGGCAAGCTGTCTGATCAGCGTGAATAAGAATTGGCCGTATATTTTGGTCATGCTCTAGGTTGGGATCATATGGCGTACAATTAGGTTGTGGTAAGAGTTTAGGGGAGCTAGTAATTTTCTGTCTATGACTAATAATAGAGTTAGCAGTAGAAATAATTTGGGAAATAATAATCCTAGGATTGAACGGCATTTGGCGGAATATATATCAGGTTGTTACGATGGACCCAGCTAGACCATAGGGTATTCAAAAAATAAACAAAGGTCGTGAGATTAAGGGGCTGTTTGACACCCATTTCTTCACCTCTTTTTTGGCCAAATTTTAAAATTTGGAGGGAAGCCTAAAAAATTGGGGTGTTTGGTAGTGACAGCTCTTTTTAAAGAAGCCCAACTATTTAAAAAGAGGAAGTGGGTTTTCCAAAAGAGCTTTTAGCTCTTTTTGAAGCCTCTTTTCACGCGTCCAGAAGGCTCACTTATGCGATCTGGCCTTCGAATCTTCCTAGCAGCAAAAATAAAACATCTGCCAAATCAAAGAACAAACATTAGGGTTGTCTTCTCTTTGGCCGAATCGCACAAGAGGAGTCCACAGCCACAACCACCGCTCTGCTCGCATCTCATCGCTCACCGAACCACAGCCACCGCCTCCATCGCCGGTCACTGCCTCCGTCCCTTCTTTCTCCGCCTCCATCGCCGGTCACGGAGCTCGATCTCATCTCTTTGGCCGAATCGCATCTGGGGCAGTCCACATCTGCGGAGCTCGATCTCATCTCGAAATTTCTGGATCGCATCTCATCTCTCACCACAGCCACCGCCTCCATCTGAACCGGGTATCTCTCCCTTTTGCTTGTGTTTGTTTTTTTTGCGCTTATATGCAATATCAGTTCCGTCTTATCATCTGATTCCTCTATGTTGTGTGCTTTTTTTTTTCCGTCGATTGTGATTGTCAATCATGATTTGTTCATTTGATTCAGCATCGAGATTTAAAGACAAACGATGGTAAGATGACAGAGGAAGAACTTCTAATAGGAGCTTCTCGTGATCAGCTTACCAGTGTTTTCCCGCTTGCTAAAGAGTGGGCCGGTTTTGCTTGCTTTGTTGTTAATATCAATCCTGCATCAAAAGACCAACTGATATTGTGGTCTAAAAGTCCTTCATCACAGTTCTGATAACTGTCTTCAGATGACATAATTTCTTGAGTTAGCATTCAAGGGAACAGACTGTGTATATTTTTGTTTACTTATGTTTAATTGTGTGTAAGACATTGTAAGACATCATTGTAATGTATTTGTTTAATTATTTGTAAGACATTATTGTAATACATTTAGAGAATTATGTTTAATTATGTGTAAGACATTGTAATATATCGGTTCAATTATGCTTAATTATGTTAAAATAAATAATAATAATAAATAAAAAAAAAAGCAAAAGAGCTTTCCTATCAAACGCTTGAACTTTTCTGTTTTTTGAAAAAATAAACTCTGTCAAACAGCCACCAGTTTTTTAAATTGGTAAAAAAAAAAAACCAGAACTCTTCTCTTTTTGTTTTAGAAATAAAAACTAAAAACTGAAAGTCCTACCAAACAGAGCCTAAGAGTGGAATGAGGGGTTCTGATCCACTCAGATATCCAATCTCTCCCAGAAGACAAGATTTCATCCGTGCGTATTCCCAGAGACGTGCCAAACCAGATAGGACGCACTTTAGGACATTTCAGGAAAAGATGTGTTATATCTTCACCGTGAGATTGACACAGAGGGCATAGGTTATTTTGTATAATATTCAGCCGGCATAAGTGCGTAGATAACGGTAATCTAGAGCAACTGTCGTTGAAATCAATGTACTTGCAGAGATCTATTCAAGGACACAGTGATAATTACAATAGCTATCAATGATGAATAACGACTACATAGTTAGATACAAATGTTTATTAATGGTTCCCGCTTGATGTTTTATCGTAGAAGGAATAACCTACGAAAAATTACCAGAGTTTAGTCTACAAAGAAAACACTCTCCTAAGTTCTGCTCTCCTTGATTGCCAAGCGTTGTCATTGGAGGTTGATTGTAAATACTTTGGCAATGACATAGAAAGTAGGATCCAGATGTCTGAGTCTGATAGGCTGATAAATCCCCACCATCAATTACTGTCTGATTGGTGGTGCCGTTTCGGGTAGCATTCTCTTCTTGCTCGTACACCACATGGACTCCAAACTCCTTTAATTTGTCATTGTGACCTACCAACTGCGACGTACCAAGTGAGACACTTACTTCATCCCCACTTTTCATTATCTGATTTGCGATATTCCAATGGCATAACCACGTCATATCTTCGTCAATCTCTGGAAAGCAGATGAAGGTCGGGCTATAGGTCCATCTCCGACCATCAGTCTTGTTGGCGACTTCAATGTATTCAAACATTTTATAATGTTGGACACATGGTCGATAAGGATATTCAAAGACAACACACACGTTAAAGTTGCGGATCTTTAGGTTTTGAGTAGAAGGCACTCTAAAGGAAATCCTGGCCTTCTTGGACTTCATGTTATACCAAGTTGGAATCTCGCTCCCAGTCAAAAAAGTGCTGAATATACCAAATTCATATAGTCCCTGCATCATGCAAAGTCAATGTTACATGTTCGCGCTAGTGCAGCATGTTAACTTTCTTGACAGCATACTAAGAGTCTCGATGGCTACAAAGGGACAATAAACTTAATAAGAATGCGTTTCACACAGGCAATTTGCACGTGGTATACATGGTTATGACAAGAATGTGTTAGCGAAAAGCTTTAGCATAATCGAGAGATTACAGGTAAGCCATTGTGGAAACTGACATGGTTTGGAAATAAAAAACAAAACCCAGCCATTTTAAGGTCGAGGTCCACGTCCACCAAAGTTGCAAGGTACCTAGATAGGTGATTAGCCACTAAAAGGGAAAAAGACCTTGTTGAGTTATCTTTGCAACTCATGAGAATGTAGATACTTCATTCCGGCCACACCATACAAGTTTCCTGAATTGAGACATATACATCGATATCGATATCGATATAATTATATAAAAGACGAGTTTAGATCCGATTTTGTGCTAAATATCATCTTGTTATTCTGAACTCTTGCGTAAAGTTTTACTTCATAAATGTTTTAAATTGAACTGTACCTAAACTATCTTATTTAATTTTTATCTTGGTACATTACTTTATAACCTATTAATCTAATTCTATCTCATGTTTTTATTTAACTTTTCTAGATAACACACTATTAAAACCTATTATTCTCAAACTACTAGTCACATACTTCATTCCGGTCACCTATTGTTTTTATTTTAGCTTCCTGAGTACTATAGTAATAACTTATTTACTAATCACATATATGATGCACGCACAAAATATATAGGAAGGAAGAAATGCATATATATATATATATATATATATATACACACACACACACCTACCTGGAGTGGACGTTTCTCAATTGTGGATGTCAGGTTGTTGTACAATTGCACCTGAAGGCTTCCCCTGGATTCCCAATTAGTCAATCCCAAATCGTCCATCTTTTCTGCATCAAAGTTCCCAGTAGGTTCTAATTTGAACATATGCTGAACCTCAACTAGTTTTCCACACCCAATCCCGCAAAAAAGCTGCAATGTCAGAATGTTTGGTATATTTGTTATCGTCTGCAGTGACGTGCAATTTACAGCAAGCAAGTGCGTTAAACTCATTGGAAGCTCTGGAAGTGATTGGATCTCTTCGCATGATTCTAAGTGAAGTTTTTTTAGCCCAATGAGGTCCTTGATGCTCCCTGGTAAGCTACGTATTGGATTTCCACTTAAATCCAAAGTCTGCAATGAGCCCAAGCTACCAAAATGCTTTGGTAGAGAACCATCCGATAAATGGGAATTTGCAAGGTTTAAGGTAACTAAAGAGCTGGGTAAAGAAGCAAATGAAAAGTGAAAAGGCTCAGGATTCTTTCTTATTTTTATCGTTGCCCATGATTTCACCAGTGCTGAAGTAGGAGGTTCCATATTGTCCAAATGATATGCAGGTGACTCGTGATGAAGCTTTGAGCAACCAGAGAGAATGAGTTTCTCAAGTGATTTTAGCTGATGAACGGTTGTCGGGAGCTTCCGGAGGTTTTGGCATCCTTTAAGATTCAGCAAATTGAGCCTCTGAAGAACCCCAATTGATTCAGGAACTTCAATCAAGTTTATGCAGTGTTTGAGAACTAGTCTCTCAAGATTTGGGACAAGAGAAAAGTCCAAAATACCAGAAACTAGGCCATGGGAATGACTGAGATCAATCATTTTCAATAATCTGAGCGGCTGTAATCACAAATAGAAAGTGATTAGTTTCTATCTATAAAGATTGTCAAACCAATGCTTTTAACAATTCATTTCTACATCTTCTATAGTTGGAGGCTGTTTTGCCATGTTTATCATTACTAGTCCAACTCACGTCCGATGCACGTGATATTAAGATGTAACAAAATAAGATTATATTATAAGAAAGTCATAACCGCATATATTTTTTAGAATATGACAATTAATTTTCTGTGGTTCATATATACATGTTAATTCAATTCAAGTCAAAATTGCAAGTTGAAATTGAGATTCATATGTATAAGTTACTCCAAAAATGTTATGACTCCATCTAAAGAATGTTATCTTTCAACTACATTCGTCTCGCATAACTTTTAAAAAACGCAAAATGTGTAAGTCGATTGAAGCTAATGATGGTACATATCCTATCATGGTTGTACCTACCATTCTTTTGAAATAAAAACAATTACAATAGAAAAAATGAGTAGTTAAACCGCCTGATCTTTTCATGGCCGAAGGGCTTTGTACTGTACTATAATTTTAATCGATGCATTTATTCTAAACTTAAAAGTATAAACTTTAACGATCAAATAAATTAATTTTTATTTTTATGTCAGCGTCCATATAGCCGTGATTTTTTGACTTTAGCTTTCAATCATTTTTTTACTATTTATATCTACTATAGTCAAACCTCATGAACACATAGTTGTGGTGAATGCATCACAATCACCCTTTGTCACCTTCATTCATAAAATAATTTTTATATTTAATTTGAGAAAAAAATGTTACTATAAGATTAATATATAACACATTTACTTTTTAGGAAAAAGCTGCAATAAATGTTTAGTAACTTCTAACCCAAAAACGTAACAAATGCATATCTATTTGCAAATACACGACTACTTTCTGTAATTCATATTGTTATTAGGAATTTCGTTTTTAAAAGAAAAAAAGCATTATACATTGTTGACTAAACAACAACCATGCTTCCAATCCCAATATTATAATCTTCTGTCGCCTAGAGTGCTTTAATGGTATTTATTAACTGCTCTTTTTACTTGTTATCGAGAAGTGATGAATTCTTTAATCCCTTGTTGATAAAGTAGTAAATGCAATATGTCGTTATAGGAAGATGAAACATTAAAAGATAAAACAAGTAAATAGAAAAAAGCAAATTCTTGTATTGTTGAATCCAATTTAATTAGTTCTCTTTTATTTTTGGCAACATTAAAAGTAGTATAAAAGCATTTTGTTTATTCTAAAATTAAATTTTCGATTGCAAACACGTAGAATTGTCAATTCATATGGTAACTAGTTAGAGATTAACTATATAGATAATGGTAGTATATATAAAGATGAATAAGAAGTAAAATCATAATAACTTAGTCCGGCCAAAAGGATAATGAGTTGTATTGTGCTTGTGAACTATTCATTAACATATTTTGGGATGCCTATATAAACAAAATGATGGACATCTCCATTAACCTTTATTTTTAAGATTCAAATGTTCGAGAAGGGGAAGAGTTAGAGTCACCCTTAGTTAGAAGGTTGTGTTGACCTTTAATTAATAAATAACGTGAAAGGAGTAATTTCTAAATCTTACTAGGGCATAATATTCCACAACATAATTTTCAATCATAGTCACATCTATTACTAAATAGGAAAATGGTGAGAGTACTCCGTAACAATCAAAGTAAGAAAAGGTAAGTTAAGTTGATCAATGTTTTGAAGTTTGTGTCGGAGAATAACTAACATTTGCATAGCCAAACCTATACAAATAGAACATAGAGACACATATATGTAATTGGACACAAATATAATATCCAGTCTTAAAGCCAAAAATAGGAAAGCCGAAGGAAAAGATTTATCATGTCTAGTTTTAATCTTTTTGGTTTGTTGAACCATATTATCAAATTTCATTGCCTAATTAAAAGGCTGAACCAATTATCTGCAAGACAACATAAGAGTAAAATTCATCTATTTTTAGAGAAGATTATTACATTCTAATGGTCATTTGAGAAAAATTAATTATTTTCCTTATGTCATAAGATGTTATCACCAATGTATTGCATGTCCAAATCTATATAAAACATCAAGTTGAGGATGACAATGAACATATATACTTTTTCTTATTGTTAAATTTTATGAAAAATGAGAGACATCTATGCATTAATTGTAGTATTTATTAGAAGAATTTAGATTCAAAGCATGTTAATTATGTTTGAATCGCATATAAGTGATTTTTAAATGTAATAAGGGTATTGTGGTCCAAAAATGATTTTCGAGGATCCACACTTTTATATGTAGTATAGATATAGATATAGATAAGCGACAACATTATTGAAGAAATGAAGACTGAAGCTATTTTTGTGTATTCTAAAAGAAAGGGTGTTTAATTGTTACTAGAAAAAAAAGAAAATATTCAAGATATACTTTAGGGTCTTTTTTAAAATTAATCCTTGACAAAATGAAGAGGAAAGGAATCGTATTATACCTTGGCTCCTTTCCAAACTATTTCCAAGCTGCTGTAGCGCATGTCAAGAGCAACCAGGTTCTGTATAGGAAAATCAGTGGGTAATGTTTTGGACGGGAACCCTTGCAAACACAACCATCTTAACTTCTTTGGAAACTCATGATATCCTCCTGTAAGTCGTATATTGTTGAGCTGGAGTAGTTTCAAATTGTGCATCCTTGAAAATGCAGAAGTGTGTAAGTCGAGTTGATCTGAATTGGCAAATGATTTAACGAAGGCAGAACTCATCGGAAGCCAAGAAAGACATCCTAAATGACTTTGCTCTAATGAATTGCCTTCTATGAGTAATTTTGATTTGTCAACGAAATCTTCCCGACAGCATCTCCCTGGTGTTTCAACTGAAATACTTTCCTTCGGTTCCTGTATGTTGAGGATTAGGCCTTCAATTGTCTCCATACCCTAATCGAAAGAGAGGGATAATTAATTCAAGGATACACCAACCAATACCATAGAAGTGGACATAAGATAAATGATCCTTACAGTTTTCTCACGAAGTACAGTGAATGTCTCCTTTTGCCAGAGTCTGCTACGCTTTCCAGGTTCCTTAGTTGATTCCTGCCTTACAACTTCTCTTCCCATGTCTTGAATGACGTGGTGCATCTTGAGTTTGTTATCATATTTGCCAACTTTTAGGAGACATCTATCAATTAGATTATGAATCCCAATTGTTGTAAAGAAACCACACCCATCTAATATTGTACTCGCCCAATCTTTGTCCTTGCCGACAAAAAAACAAGCGATATCGAGAAATAAGTTTCTGTCATGGTCATCTTGCAAAGAATCGTAGCTTATTTTAAGCTTTTTTAGGATTTGGCCTTCAGAAATTGCTTCCAATTTCTCTAAAGCACTTCTCCATTCAGATTTAGTTTTCCCTGACAGAGAAGAACCCAAAATTTGAAGAGCTAAAGGTAGTCCATCGCAGTAATCCACCACTCGTTTCGAGTAATCGATGTAGTCTTCATTGGGATGGTCTTGTCCAAAGGCATACCAACTAAAAAGCTCAAGTGACTCCATATCATCCATTCCACTAACTTCATGCACCGTATGAACTTCAGAAGCCTTTAGTAACTGCTTCCGCCTAGTTGTTATGATGATCTTACTTCCCGGATATAACGAATCTCGCATTCCAAGCACTGCATCTAATTGGTCCACCTGATCAACATCATCCAGAACAACAAGAACTTTTCTACCGCATAGAGCTTCTTTAATCCTAACAATCCCTTGCTCAACGTTAAAAATCTTCTCCTTTTTCCCCTTCAAGATATCCGAAAGAAGTTGTCTTTGTAACCGTAATAAACCAGTGGGTTGTCCTGATGCTTCTCTGACACCTGCAAGGAAGCTACTACCTTGGAATCTTTCAGAGTTTAAGTTGTATAGGCACTTAGCAATGGTCGTCTTTCCTATGCCACCTATCCCGCATATTGCTGCAATTCCAACATCATTTGATCCATCTAGTAACCAAGAATTTATGTTTTCTACACGCTGATCTAAGCCAATTGGGTGAGGAGCAACACTCAACACAGGGCGCTTCAGTTTGTCCCCAACGACCGTAAGAATTTTCTTGATAAATTCTGACTCGTGCCTAAAACCCGCGAAAGAGGTGGAAATATAGCATCAGTAAATTAAGACTAGTATGTTCAAGTGTAGAAACAACTCATGTAAGATAAACAAACACGTTATACTTTCAAGTCCCGGAATGACAATTGATAGAACTTACCCATCAGCTTCATTTTTCAAGACCATGCCTTTCAGATCTGCAACTTGACGAAGTGCTGCCTTCCACCCTTCCACCCTTTTCGCCAACTCCATTCTTCTTTCATGGTCGCCTTCTGCCTCGACCTCATTTTCGTACCTTAAAAACGCCTCTCCAAAACTACCCACTTGCTTCCTGACTTCAGACGGCTCAACATCATAAAAGACAGGAAAAACAGCATTTCCATGCGTCCTATTACACTCGAGGATCGTTACAAGTTCGTCGAGGCACCAAGTGGAAGTCGCGTAGTTTTTTGAAAAGACAACTATCGAGATTCTTGACTGTTTGATGGCTTTCAGGAGTTCCGACTTGAGTTCCGTTGTAATCGCTATGGAATTGTCGTCTCTAAATGTTTGAATTCCCGCTTGTACCAGAGCGGCGTAGAGGTGATCGGTGAAAGTTTTGCGGGTGTCTTCGCCTCTGAAACTCAAGAAGACATCATGAGCATAGGGAGAACCGGAGGTGGTCGCCATTGCACAAAGCTTAGGAATTGGAGATGGACAGATCGAACGGAGCGAGTAGGAGGCGGATCCACTGCTGTAACTAGGGTTACAGCATAGATGCTGTAACTCTAGTTACAGCCATCCGATTAAATCCGACGCACCACATGCCGCCACGTCATCAAAACAAAAATTCTCACACTTTGGACTCAACGGCTCGGCAGACTAACTCTCAGACGGCAACACCTTTGGGCTCCGACACGGCATCATCTGTATGTTTTGTTTCCGTTATTTCTGGAGAAGAGAGATTCTGAAATTAAATAAGAAAGAAGTCCAATAAGGAGGAGAAGAACTCATGTACATGATCCACAAAGGGGACATGATTATAACCTGCAATCTTCAGGTTGGAGTGCGGATTGATTCTTGGTTGGTGCGATTCAGTGAGGATAGGTTTCCATGGAAACACCCATGAAATTTTGATTGATTCACTCACCTGAATCTTGTTTAGATGGATTTCAAGAAAGATTGGATTCTAGAAAGAAGATCAGGGAGCTTTCTTTGGAATATTTGCCAGATTTTGACAACGGAATGGTGCCCTTCGTCAGCCTCCAGACAAAATTTGCTAAATGATAAAAAAAAAAACTACGTGATTTAAGTGAACTCAATGAGACAAAATCATTAGTCCTTTTCTAGAAGAAAAGTATTGCTTTATATTCTTGCATCTCACTGTATGCGAACGCTTTGACAATTAACACTCTATGCGAACGCTTTGACAATTAACAAAAAAAATTTCAAACATAATCGATACACATAATTAAAGTACATAAAAGGAAATAAATTCACCATTTAAATGGAGACTAAGAGGGAAGGAGCAATAAAAATATTGACAATTGGATATTTGCACAGAATGGTCGGAACAATATTTACGATGACATCGATTAACGATGACATTGAATAACTTGTTCCTCATTTGAATTTATTTTATAATGAGGTTCTCTTCCTTTAACAGCAGTACTGATTTCCTAATTCATAGACAATTATTGAAGTTAATCCCTTGTCCTGCTTGGACTGGGCATAGGTGTGGTCTGGACCAAAATTTTAATTTTAAGTTTTTCGTTAAAACTTCATTTTTCGTATATGTTATTTTAGGCAAACTTTCCATTCTTTAATTGTCTCTTATTGAGATTTTCTATCCATTATAAATCTCAACTACATTATTCATCTCTGAATCTGGTCCTTAATTATGATCTTAGCATTGACCATCTAGGTTTGGTCCTCCTCTGCTACAGTAAAAACAGATCTTGTCCAATATTTTTTACGCACAAAAAGGCCTTCTCTCTCTCTCTCTCTCTCTCTCAGTTTTTTTGTCAATATACTTCTGGTTCAGGCAATCTATGTTAGCAATTCGATAGCGAACAGACTTTGGCTCATACCCGGGTTGTGAGAATCTTCCTTCAACCCCGTGTATAGTGACAATTAATAGTCGCTAAATATTTCTAATGACTTTTCTTCTAGCACTATCAGTGACAATTATTAGCAGCACTTTTTAGCGTCACTAAATAAATGTCACTATAAACATTTAGAGATGATCGATTGTTGCTATATAGGGGGTAGGAGGAAGATTCGTCCAACTGAGGTAGCAGCCCAATTTTTTCCTTCGATAGCTTCTTCTACAAGGACATACTCAAAGCTTAGCCGTCGATTTATAGGAGGTGGTCGTCGTGTAGCGCATCTGCATCAAAGGTTACGACCTAGTGGAGGCGAAATCACCTTTTGGGACATGACCACTATTATGCCTCAGCTCTTCTAAACCAATAAGTCATTTCAAATATTAACGGCCTGCCTAATCATTTTTATATTCAGTTTATGCTTTATTAAATTGAGCATGTTAGCCCTCATTTTTCCAACCATCTAAAATGTGAATTCTAGGCTCGTTTATTAATCACGATACCTGATTGGTCAAAGTTTGATTGCTTTGATGCTCATAACTCCTAACATTGGTCAAAAGACTTACAGTTTCTATCTCAATCACTTGATTTAGAGTATGTGCTTTATTCAACTGAAGTTCCAATGCTTGGCAAGTCTATTTACTTCTAAGATTGCGTCTTCTGAAAATTCTAGTTCATCTTAACAAGTTTTTGCACTAAAAGATATTGACAACGATAATTGTTTATGCCGTCGTTACATTCTGCGTTATCTTTCCAATTATTTGTTTTAAATTTATCACTGTTTATGAAAGTGCTAAAGAAGTATGGGAGGTTGTAAAGGCCGAATTATCTTGTTTGGCGTTCTACTCTGAAAACAACTTAGTCTGAAATTTACCGATTTTAAATTCTGGATAGGAACACTAGGATTTCACCATGTAAGACCTGATTGCGCTTATCAACATAAGACACTAAAGTCTTAAAAAGAACAAGTCCAGTCACTGCAAGTTTGCTTCTAAGGCTAATCCAATTGAGCAAAGGCCTCAAGACAGGCATCTAAAATCATTACTAGAACCAGCATCATACCAACAGGAGAAAGCAAAAAGGGCATGCTTTAGACAGGAAAGATCTTAGGTTCTGAAGCCCCAGTAAAATCCAAAAAGCTATCAATAGCCTTTGTGTTTTTTTTTTTTTTTTTGTTTTGGGAAAAGTTATACACCTTGTTAGTGGATGCAGGTCCTGCAAGGGCAAGAGGGCCAACAATAAGGGAGGGGCAACCATCACCCAAGGCGTCAAGCTCATTTGGCTGAGAGAAATGTTCTCATAGCTGCAGTTGTCTCATAGTTGACAATAGGTTCGAATAAGTGGTGGACATTGGGCCACTAGGCATATTTTTGTGAAAAGTATATCTTCCTCAACTACGAGAAGGTGGGTGAGGAAAACAACATCTTCATGGGAAACTCTTCTGCTGCCAGGGTTTTGGGGATCAAGAATTAACTAAACTTACCTCCAAAAAATCTATCGCCCTTTAATCCATTCTTCATGTTCCAGACACCAGTAAAAACCTCGGTCTGAATCCTTCTTGAACAAGCTGGAGTCAAAGTGGTCCTTGGATCTGATATACTTTTTCTTACTCATTATGGGTTATTTGTTGAGAAATGTTTTGTAATTGGGGTATTGGGTGCTTGATGCTTATGTTGAAATGAATAACAATGTTTCTTCCTGTTAAAGGATACACTAGATTCCGCACCAAGCATTAAAGAAGAGAATCGAAAAATAATAACAGAAAATAGAGGCACACAAGATTTACGTGGCTCGCCGAAGCCTACTCCACGGTGGTAGTAGCGATTTTACTATGTTTGTCACTGGAGATTACAGACCTTTGTCTCTCTCTACAAACCCTCTCAAAGATTGGCTCTTCTCTCTTGTCCTACTCAAAGAAGGACTCTTCTCTCTTTGACCTAGTCAAAGAAGGACTCTTCCTCTTTTTTTTTTCTTGTATGACCTTGAAACACAATACAAGACAATACATATATACTTAGAGATAAGTAGTGAATTTCTCTAAATAACCAATGTGGGACAAGACTTGTATACTTATAGTCAAGTTGTAACCTTCTCTGAATGACCGATGTGGGACACCCACACATTCTAGGTTTTTTATCCAAGACATATTATCACAAATCTCCACATTGGCTTGGATAAAACATGCCACAAACAATATGAAAATATCATCTATTGCTACCACACCTGCCCCCTAGGGCTGCACCTTTAATACTGCTGATACTGATCAAATCTAAGCAGTGCTTAAACTTGATCTCTGGAATATGCTTTGTCATCATGTCCGCTAGATTTTCATCTGTGGAAATCTTCTCTACCATAACAGTACCCTGAGAAACCACATCCCCGAATAAAATGAAACCTAACATCAATGTGCTTAGTCCGCTCATGGAACATCTTATTTTTGGTCAGATATATGGCACTTTGGCTGTCGCAGTAAACAGTGCTAGACTCCTGCTTCAAACCCAAATCACCAACCAATTCCTTCAACCAACTAGCTTTCTTCACTGCTTCGATCACTGTTATATACTCAGCTTCTGTGGTAGACAAGGCAACAATAGTCTGAAGAGTAGCCTTCTAACTTATCACACAGCTCCAAAAAGTGAAGACATAACTTGTCAAAGATCTCCTCCTATCCAAATCTCCAGCGTAGTCTGAATCCACATATCCAACAACTCTACCATTTGCATCATTGCCCCGATGGTAGACTAAACCAGTCTCTGCAGTACCTCTCAGGTATCGAAGTATCCACTTCACTGCCTACCAATGAGCTTTCCCAGGATTACCCATGTACCTGCTAACCACACTGACTGCGTGAGAAATATCCGGTCTCGTACAAACCATAGCATACATGAGACTAAACCTGGCAATTTTTTGACCGTACCCGCGGGTCTACCCGTACCCGTCCAAACACCCCGGGTACGGGTACGTATATGAGAGACCCGCTGAAATCAGACCCGAACCTGATCCGAACCGTAATTTCCGGGTCGGATACCGGGTTACCCGGAATTCATGCCTATTTAAAGAAAAAAATTTGTGCCCTAGATTCAGTTTTCATCTCTCTTCCCACTTACTCACCTCTCAGACCCTTCTCTCTCACTCTCACGCCGCGCCATTCCTCTCTTCTACTGACGTCGCCCCTTTCCCTCGAGATCTACCGCCATCACTTTCTTCTCCCTTACCCTAACAACTAACAAGTACACCGCCGACCGCCACCTATATGCGCCACTTCAGCCCTCTCACAGATCCGCGCCACCTCACAGATCTGCGCCGCCGATCCGACGCGAGCCACCGCCGATCTGAAGCTCGTATCACCACCGCCGATCTGATGCTCGCCACCGCCGTTCGACACGATTCTGCGAGAACATGAGATTTCATTTTCATTTTTTATGCATATGTGAATGTGATGTAGCCATAGGAAATTTAGTTGTTTTTTTTTCTTTCCGATAGAAGTTGTAGTTATTGTACATAAGATTGTTGGTAGGAAATGGGATTGTAAAATTTTAGTTTGCTTTATTTTGGATTGTGGGTGGAGGAAAAAAGTTGCCCTAACTAGTTGGTATAAAATAGTAATTTAATTATGTTTATCAAAAAATTAATAATTTAATTGTTTTACCCGCGGGTAATACCCTACCCGCAAGGGTAGGGTACGGATCCAGTAAAATTCAACCCGAAAAAACTCGGGTAAATTATACCCGGCCCGTTTTTATCCGGACCCGATCGGATTTTACCCGTACCCTGCGGATATACCCGTTTGCCAGGTCTACATGAGACTGCCCACTGCATTAGCATATGGAACACATGCCATGTGTTCCACTTTCTCTTGGGTCTGTGGGGAATCAGCTGCTGAAAGCTTAAAGTGTGTTGCCAAAGGAATAGTCACAGGTTTGGAGTTTTCCATACCAAAGCATTGCAGTACTTGCTCAATGTACTTTTTCTGGGACAAGCACAAAATTCCTGCAGATCGATCCTTTTGAATCTCTAACCCTAATATCCTATTTGCTGCACCCAAGTCTTTTGCTTCAAATTCCCTTTTCAACTGTTCTTTCAAGCCATTGACATTTGACATCAATTTTGCAGCAATCAACATATCATCAACCTACAACAACAAGTATGTATGAGAACCATTCGCGAGCCTCTGGTGAAACACACAACTGTCATAGGCACTCCTGGTGTAACCTCTCTCTGCCATGAAAGTGTCGAACCACTTATTATACCACTGCCTTGGAGATTGCTTTAATCCATACAAGAATTTCTTCAACAAGCAAACATGATCTTCCTTACCTTGGATCACGAACCCTTCTGGTTGACGCATGAATATCTGCTCCTCCAACTCACCGACTCTAAGTCATATAGAGCAACCATAGCAAACAACACTCTTATCGAAGTATGTTTTACTACAGGAGAAAATATTTCATTGTAATCAATACCTTCTCTTGAGTAAAACCCTTAACTACCAAGAGGCTTTAAACCTAGCATCTTCCGTTCCAGGAATTCCCTCATTCTTCTTGTAGACCTATTTGCATCCAACAATCTTCTAGCCCACATGTGGTTTCACCAATTCCCACGTTTGATTCTTGTAAAGAGATTTCATCTCCTCACTCATAGCAACTATCCATGCGTTGATTCCATGCTCTTGATGGCCTATTTGTATGTAGCAGGCTCTTCAACCTCAATACTCTCTATCACACTAAGAGCATAAGCAATCATATCCGCATATCCATACTTCTGAGGAGGTCGAATTTCTCTTCTCGGTCTGTTTCTGGCAATGTAATAATGTTGTTCCTGAGGTTCTTCATTCTCCTCGGTAGAATGAGAACCATCTTCCTTATCTGTAGGAATTATAAGCAAAGAATCTGGAGCTCGAACCTCTAGCTCTACCTTCTCCCTGACACCGTGGTCTTTCCCTGCATTAATTAACTCTCTCTTCTTCGAAAGCATCGAAGACTCATCGAAGGTCACATCTGTGCTAATTAAGAACTTGGATGACTCAGAATCAGGGTACCATAACCGGTACCCTTTTATCCCATTTGCATAGCCTAAGAAAATGCACTTCTTTGCTCTCGGCTCAAGTTTACCATCATTAACATGAGCATAAGCAAGACAACCAAATATCCTCAAATTTTCATAATTAGCATGCTTACCAGACCAAACTTCTGTAGGAGTCTTGCAATCAATTGCAGTCGATGGAGACCTATTTACCAAATATGCAGCTGTGTTAACTGTTTCTGTCCAAAATTCCTTCGATAACCCGTCATTTGAAAGCATACATCGAGCCCTCTCAAAGAGAATCATCTTCATCTGTTCTGCAACCCCATTCTGCTGTGGCGTTTTTCTAACATTTGGATGCCTCACTATGCCTTCATTCTTGCAGAACTCTATAAACTCATCACAGCAGAATTTCATGCCATTGTCAGTCCTCAAACATTTAATTTCTTTGTCGGTCGGCTTTTCAATCATCATCTTAAACTGCTTCCACTGAACAAAGACATCACTCTTCTTTTTCAGAATATTACACCCAGACCTTTCTTGAGAAGTCATCAATAAAGGTCAACATATATCTGCCACCACCCTTAGAAGGAACCGTAGAAGGACCCCAGAGATCTGAATGAATATAATCCACTGTACCTTTGGTGGTATGAACAGCCTGACTGAATTTCACTCTGCACTGCTTCCTGAAGACATAATGCTCAGAAAAATCTAGCTTCCCGATTTTCTTACTTCCTAACAAACCTTATTTGCTCAGCACATCTATACCCCTCTCAATCATATGCCCAAGACGCATATGCCAAAGCTTGGTACTGTCAGAATCTATATCAGAAGATGAAGTTGTTGCTGCTGCTCCTGTAACTGTGCTACCCTACAACAAATAGAGACTATTTTGTCTCAACAACCCATTCATCACAATAAGAGCACCCTTAATTATCCTCATAACTTCACATGTACCTTGATAGCTACAGCCATTGGAGTCAAGCATACCCAAAGAAATCAGATTAGTCCTCAGCTCTGGAACGTACCTGACACCAGTCAAAGTTCTCACACTACCATCATGCATCCTAATCTGAATTGAATCTATCCCAACCATTTTACATGCGACATCGTTTTTCATAAGAACTTTACCACCATCAAATAAGCGATAAGTGGCAAACCAATCTGTATTGGGACATATATGATAGGAGCAACTCGTACCAAGAATCCACCCTCCATCTGAGAAACTGATAGTAACAGAGAACATCCGCACCATCATAATTATCTTTTATTACTCCAACATCAGCCATCTTGGAATTATTATTTTTCTTCCCTTTACACTTAGGACAATCATTTATATAATGCTCTTCGTTGTGATAATAATAGCACTTCAATTTTCTGGCCTTTGACTGAGACCTCGATCTTCCTTCATTTTTAGACCCAGCATGGTCAGTATTTCTACCTCGAGCCATCAGACCATCACCATGTTCCTTTCTCCTATTTTTTGAAACCTTCTTCCTTAATTCCCGAGAATTTATCACAGCCTCAACCTCCTCCATGGAGATACTGTCATTCCCATATAATAAGGTAGTAACAAGATGTTTGTATAACGGAGGTAAAAAACACAACAACAGTAAACCTTTATCCTAATCTTTTATCTTGATATCAATATTTTGCTGGTCTAATTTTACCTTGTTCACTACAAGAAAAGAGGGAATTAGCGACGGACTTTTAGCGACGGACAAAATTCCGTCTCTAAAAGTGTTTTCAGCGACGGAATACACCCGTCGGGTAAAGTCCGTCGGTAAAACTATTTAACGACGGAATAATTCCGTCCGTAAAAATAACCGTCGGTGAAAGTCGGGTTTTGCTGACGAACTTTTACCGACGGGTGTGTTCCGTCGGTAAAAATATTTAACAACGGAATAATTCCGTCGGTAAAAATACCTGTCGGTGAAAGTAGGGTTTTGCCGACGGACTTTTACCGACGGGTATTTTCCGTCGGTAAATGCCTTAAATAGATCAGATCCCCTTCTTCTTTTCTTTCTCCCGTTGCTCTCTCTCTCTCTCTCTCTCACCGGCGATTTATCCTCCGTCGCCATCCCGGCAACCTAGCCCCCAACGGAATATATCCTGCCACCGCCTCCGACGCCGCCACTGCCGCCCATCTTCAAAACCGAAGGACCGCCACCACCACTGCTGCACCACCACCACAACCGCGCCGCCCATCTTCAAATCAGTCCAAGTATGTTACATCTAACCTTAATTCAAGCACTTTATATGCTTTCAAATGCAATTTTCCATCTATGCTAGGGTTCTAATTCTCGATTCCTACTATTGTGCTCTTAATTAACAAAATACCAATTCACAAGGAGCTAGATGATGTTAACTTAATTAACAAATTTGGATGTGTGAAAGCATCACGATCCTCTTGTCTACTGCTTTTACTATTTTTCCCATCGAACATCACCATAGAGACCGATTGCCTCGTGCTAACAGTGACAACTAATGATCTACATTTTGCCACCTCAGAACATGTTGTCATTGCAATCATATTCACGTTATGAAACAAGAAACGTTTGACAACAAGAAAAGCATTCTATTGTCTTTAACCTAAATATCCCCATTTTTGCATGTGGTGACAAATTTGCAAAAGTATCTTATCCTACCTTACAAATTTGTATAATGAGCATCGCTAAATACGTTAAATCGAGTCACTGCAACTTCACCTAACAAGGCTTGGAGAAGTATTTGTTCTTTCTAACTGCACCCTAAACCCTAAACCCTAAACCCTAAACCCTAAATCGAACCCTAAACCCTAAACCCTAAACCCTAAACCGAACCCTAAATTGAACTAATTGAACCCTAAATTGATTGCCCCAATCTAACCGAACCCTAATTGAACCCCAAATTGAACCCCAAATTGAACCCCCTAATCCAACCGAACCCTAAATTGAACTAATTGAACCCTAAATTGAATGCCTCAAATCAACCGAACCCTAAATTGAATCAATAGAACCCCCTAATTGAACCCTAAATTGAACTAATTGAATCCTAAATTTAATGCCTCAAATCAACCGAACCCTAAATTGAATCAATAGACCCCCCTAATTGTACCTAAATTGAAGTAATTGAACCCTAAATTGAATGCCCTAATCGAACCGAACCCTAAATGAAACTAATTGAACCCTAAATTGAATGCCCTAATACAATCGAACCCTAAATTGAAATAATTCAAGCGCATCGGATATGTGAATTTTGAACAGTTTTTAAAAAATTTGAACATTGCTCATTTGTTTGATAATTTTAGGTTGTTAATTGTGCGTTTTATAATTGTGATTATTGATCGATGATTTTAGGTTATTAGCTGTGCATTTGAAGTAATTGCGATTATGAATTGATGATTTTAGGTTGTTAATTGATGATTTTAGATTGTTAATTGTGCATTGAGCATTTGAGATATTGAGATTATTGACGGAGGATGGGACCCAATTGGATTGAATGTGTGATTTTTGTTAATTTTTATTGCATTGAGCATTTGAGAATTGAGAATTGAGATTGTTGACGGAGGATGGGACCCAATTGGATTGAGATACCTGTTAGTTAGCGCAGACACGGACACCACGTTGATCGACGGTGTCCGACATTTAGAAAACAAATTAACGTATGCCGATGTGTCCGGAGGTGCGTGTCGCTGGGCATCGGACACGTGTCCGGAGGCGTCGGACACGTGTCCAAAGGCGTCAGACACGTGTCGGTATGTGTCAGACACGTGTCGGTATGTGTCTGACCCGTGTCCGGAGGTGTTAGAAACGTATCGGACACCATATCGACACCCTATATGAGGTGTCGGAATTGAGGTTGTTGAATGTGCATTAAATTTAGGTTAGTTAGGTTAATGCGACATTTTTAGCATGCACCCCCTGGAATCTAATCGTGGCTCCAGCGCTGGCTATAATTAGCCCTAATTAGTCCTGATTAACAATATTTTAGTAAATCAATTAACCCTAATTAGCTCTAACGAGCCTAATTAGTTTTAATTAACCCTAAGAACCTGATAAAATTCAAATTAGCTGTAATTACCTCAAATTAGCCCAAATGAACCCAATTATGCGCATATTGATTGTAGTTAGCCTAATTAGTCATAATTTGCACTAACATAACCCAATTACGCCTAATTAGCGCTAGTTAGGACTAATCAACACTACTCGGCACCATCAAAACCCTAATTAGGACTAAATAACCCTAATTAGTCCTAATCAACCCTAATTAGCTATAATTATTCGAAACTAGCCCTCACTAACATTAATTAGCTCTAACATAACCCAATTAAGCCTAATTAGCCCTAATTAGGACTAATCATCACTACTCGGCACAATTAAACCCTAATTAGTCATAATCAACCCTAATTAGCTATAATTATCCGAAACTAGCCCTCATTAACATTAATTAGCCCTAACATAACCCAATTAAGCCTAATTAGCCCTAATTAGGACTAATCATCACTACTCGGCACAATTAAACCCTAATTAGGACTACATAACTCTAATTAGTCCTAATCAACCCTAGTCAGCTATAATCATCCGAAACTATCCCTCATTAACATTAATTAGCCCTAACATAACCCAATTAAGCCTAATTAGCCCTAATTAGGACTAATCATCACTACTCGGCACAATTAAACCCTAATTAGGACTACATAACTCTAATTAGTCCTAATCAACCCTAGTCAGCTATAATCATCCGAAACTATCCCTCATTAACATTAATTAGCCCTAACATAACCCAATTAAGCCTAATTAGCCCTAATTAGGACTAATCATCACTACTCGGCACAATTAAACCCTAATTAGTCATAAACCCTAATTAGCTATAATTATCCGAAACTAGCCCTCATTAACATTAATTAGCCCTAACATAACCCAATTAAGCCTAATTAGCCCTAATTAGCCCTTGTACATCCCATAATTACTCCATGTTGCCCAGAGATGGTTCAATTACTCGTTCTTTACAAACCCTGCCTTCTTTATATTAATTGTTGTTTTGAGAAGTCCATTGGCAACGAGATGGTTCAACTCGTTGCCAACGAGTTCTATTTAATGTGGAATTGATAACATATGCAACGATCATTCTGCAGTTTTGATATTTCGGAAAGATTCTTGCATATCTTATCAATTTCTGAACACATGCATGCATAAAAACCCTTAGTTCCCGTTCAAAGGTACTCATTACAAAGTAATGCCTTGTAATGAGCCTTTGGATGTCCAGTTTGGACAGTTTGGAAAAGCTAATTGTTTATAAAACAGTATTTTGACTCATGCTTTATGTTCTATGTCGTGGATATTTGGTACACGTTCTCGTGTGTTTCTCCGGGTGCATACAGATCTGGTGTTCTAACATCCGTCAAACCTTCCTGAGCAAGGTTAGATGAATGTTAGAACACCTAATCGATGTGGTGTACTTGGAGAAATGCGGGGAGGTGCTGCCGAATTTTCCACAGACATCGGACTAAGCATGAGTTATTCACTGTTTTATAAACATGTGCTTTTCTGAATGGGATAGGACCACTACCTGTTCAAGAGTGGAGGGGAAATATGTAGACGTGTTGTAACATTCATGCATTGATATTTACATCGGCAATGCTTAATCACTGGTCATTATTGAAGGTGGTATACAGTACGATAATTCAGTCGTCATGTCAGTCGATCGAAGTTGGATGAAAAGGAAGAATGCTGAAGATTTTGAGTGTCGCGTTGACGAATTTCTCGACTTCGCTTATGCGCATCCTGCACATGTTGACCTTGATAAGATAAGGTGCCCGTGCGGTAGATGTGAGTTGTTGCACTGGAGAAAAAGAATTGAAGTAAAATGGCATCTTCGTCGGTACGGTTTTATGGGTGGATACACAAGGTGGACGCAGCACGGGGAAACGATAGTATTGTCGTCCAACCTGGCTAGTCAAACTGAAGTTAGGGAGGAGGCACGATATGATTTCCGAGATATGATTATGGATGTTGGGCATGCTAATGTTGACTGGGGTAACGACAGGCCACAACCGCCGAACGAGGGGGCTCATCAGTTTTATGAGTTGTTGAGAGCTGCGGAAGAGCCGCTGTGGGATGGAGCTCCGAAACACACACGGCTGTCTGCGGTTAGTAGGTTATTACAGTTGAAATCAGACCACGGGCTGAGTGAGAAAGGTTTTAACGAGTTTGTTACCTTCATCAAAGAAATACTGCCCGAAAGTGAAAAGCTACCGCCGTCGTACTATGACGCGAAGAAGATGATGAGGAAACTTGGGTTGAGCTACGACCGGATAGATGCGTGCAATAACGATTGTGTATTATTCTGGAAAGAGAATAAGGATTTGTCATTATGTCCAGTATGTGATCATTCGAGGTACAAACCGGACAAAGGGAAGAAGAAAAACATTGCATGGAAGATATTGCGATATTTCCCGGTCACACCACGGCTTCAGAGAATGTACTACTCCTCCAGTACGGCTGAACATATGAGGGCTCACCGTGAGACTCGCAGCAACGATGCCGATGTGCTGACACACCCAGCTGATGGAGAGGCGTGGAAGGAGTTTGACCGCAGGCATCCAGTCTTTGCTCAGGAAGTTCGGAATGTTAGACTTGGTCTGGCAACCGATGGGTTCAACCCTTTCGGTCAGTCTACCACGCCTTACTCCTGTTGGCCTGTTATTATTGTCCCTTACAACCTTCCACCAGGCATGTGCATGAAGAAGCCGTATATGTTCTTGTCGTTGCTTATTCCGGGGCCGAAGAGTCCCGGTAAGGACATAGATGTGTATTTAAGGCCGTTGATTGATGAGTTAAAACAATTATGGAATCATGGAGTCGAAACATATGATGCATCCCTTAAACAAAATTTTCAGATGAGGGCTGCTTTGATGTGGACTATACATGATTTCCCCGCATTGGGAATGACGTGTGGCTGGAGCACACATGGGAAGCTAGCATGCCCTGCTTGTATGGGCGTGAACCCCGGTCATACGTTAAAGCACGGCGGAAAGGCCTCGTGGTTCGGATGTCACCGTAAGCTTTTGCCACCGGGCCATCAGTTTCGTAGGCAGAAGGATAAATTTGACGGGACAATCGAGCGTGAGGTTGTCACGCTGGACTACCCATCTGGTGAAGAAGTACTCTCACACCTGGAGGCACTTGATACTGACATACCACACGGTAAGGGTGTGCCGGATCAGAAGATTGCAGGGTTCGGGAAAGAGCACAACTGGAGAAAATTTTGTATCTTCTGGGAGTTAGCCTACTGGAGGACGCTCGTTATCCGAAACAACATGGATGTGATGCATATTGAGAAGAACGTTTTTGATAATGTGTTCAACACAGTGATGAATGTCAAGGGCAAATCGAAAGATCACCTTAAAGCGAGAAGGGATCTACAACAGTTGGGTGTACGCCGTGAATTGCATCCTCGGACAGTCAGTGGGAGGACCATACTTCCGAAAGCACCTTACTGTCTAGACAAGAAACAAGTGGAGAAGGTCTGTCAGTGGGTTAAGAATTTGAAGCTTCCGGATGGGTTTGCGTCCAACATATCTCGTTGTTGCAATGTATCGGAATGCAAGTTCCAAGGGATGAAGAGTCACGACTGCCACGTATTCATGGAGAGATTCATTCCTATTGCCTTCCGGGGACTGTTGCCACGGGTTGTTTGCGAGACTTTGACTGAATTATCTCATTTCTTTCGAGATATATGCTCTTCTACGATCCGGGTGAGTAACATGGAAGTGCTTGAGAAGAACATTGTGGTGACGATTTGCAAGCTGGAGAAAATCTTCCCACCTTCGTTCTTTGATTCAATGGAGCATCTGCCTGTTCACTTGGCATATGAAGCTAAGATGGGTGGACCCGTGCAATATCGGTGGATGTATCCCTTCGAGAGGTAATCCTTAAATTGTTACAGTTGTTCGTTTACACTTAATGCGACATCTGTTATCATTGATATTCCACCTAACTCGATTCCCTAAACTTCTAGGTTCATGTTCCATTTAAAGAAAAAAGTCCGTAATAAGGCTCGGGTTGAGGGCTCAATTGCGGAGGCTTACGTAATGGAAGAACTTGTAAACTTTTGTAGTCAATATTTCGGTTCGGATGTTGGTACAAGGTTAAATCAACTAGGCCGAAATGATCCCGGAGCAAGCACAAATTTGGAAGGGCAATTGTCAATATTCAAGCAGTCAGGTAGTCCGTTCGGCCGAACGTATACTCGATGGCTAACAGATGAAGAGTACAGTGCTGCAACAATATATGCCCTTCTAAATTGCGATGAAGTTTCGGCATTCGTTGAGTAAGTTAAAGTCTTAATTCACTTACATTGCTGTACATAATTGAAAGTGTGTTTAGCGAGTTAAATGCATATTGGTTTGCAGTGAGTTCGATGCGGAATCTTTAATCACTGATCCCGCTGGACTTGAATCTCATCGGAAATCACAATTTGTACAGTGGTTCAAAATCCGTGTAAGATTATTTAACGAAATTATATTATGTGTTATATACAGTTCTGTGGCCAATTAGTATACTGATTTATCCTTAATTTTTACCGTCATCTACAATAGGTTCAGTCAATGGATAGACCAGTGGCCTCCTGCTTGAAATTACTAGCCGAAGGCCCTAACAAACAAACATCCTGTTACGGAGGCTATATCATCAACGGGTTTAGGTTTAACGTAAAAGATGATGACCGAACAAAACAAACCCAAAACAGTGGAGTCTTGGTCAACGGCGACTGTTATGCCGAGAATTGCATGGATTTTTACGGAGAGCTAGATGAGATTGTTGAGCTAACATATCTGGGTTCCCAAAACCGCCTGGTAATGTTCAAGTGTACGTGGTTCGATGTCACATGCAGCAGAGGAATCCGTGTTAGCTCTCAAGGGATTGTAGATGTCAATGTCAAGTCAAGACTTGCATCAGACGAGCCCTTTGTGTTTGCTAGTCAAGCTGTACAAGTCTTTTACGCGGAGGACGTCGCCAATCCCAAATCTCATTGGTATACAACTATCAAGTCCAAGAAATTGCCCGTGACATATGACAGTGAGCTAGACTCCTTTCAAGCCGACCAACCACGTGTCTTGTTCCCTGTTGAGGTCAACAACGAGGAGGACGATCTTCCTCTTCCAACAACACTTCTTGTGGGAGAAGAAGTCGTAGATGATGACGCGGAAGATGTTGAAAGTGTTGGAGATGATGTGACCGAGTCTACTGATGAAGAGGATGAATTAGAAGATGAAGAGGACGACGAGTCCCACGAAGAAGAGGGCGACGAGGATAGTGATGAAGATGATTCGCAAACTGAAAATGATTGACTTGTAATGTTGTAACATCACGGGAAAAATGTAGTAACATTTTAGAACTTGGTGTTTATTGATGTGTTTTTGCACATCCGTTCATATATATATATATATATATATATATATATATAGTGCCGATGATGATTTATGCCTAAATTATTGTTTTTCACGTGTTAATGTCTTTGTATATAATCTATATGAAGTCAGATATGGATAGGATACGGGCTATTCGTGGCCGGGCTGGACGCCGAGCTGCTTCCTCCCCGGTTAGTCCCACCTCGTCATTGCCTACTGATGACGAGGCACAGAGTGATCGCGGACAGCCATCGGGGGCCCAGCCCCAGCTGTCGCCGTCACCGTCGCCCCAGCCATCGCCGTCGCCCCAGCCGTCTCCATCTTCCGTGGGTTCTACCTCAGGTATAGTTGATAACGGTGTTTCCTACATTTTCGCTAGCCTTATATTTGAACTGTATTAATGTCTGTGTTTTGTAGGATCTCGACGAGGCCGTGGTCCGACACGCGGGGTACGCATCGACCCCCAGCGTAAACAGAGAGTTACGCTCACGCAGGAGGGCCTGTAAGTACTAAAAATATCACCTCATGCCTTATGTTTAAAATTTTTGGGTGTTAATTTATATTTGAACTGTATTAATTAATTTAATTACTTCTTTGGCAGGATCCTGGAGAATATGGCGAGGACGAAGATCGGCGTTCTTGTGAAGGGCCGATTCTTCGAGCCACGCCTGTACTGGAAGGAATGGGATGCCGCTGCGAGGGAGGCCCTATGGGAGGAGTGGCTGGTACGGTGAAGTATTTTTTTCAGCGTTAGTAAATGTTAAATTACAGTTTGTTTTATGTTGTTAATTTGTGTTATTGAATGCATTACAGGAGGGGTTCACGTTTGATACGCCTGAGCAGCAGGGACTGGGGCAGCAGGCTTTCTTTGCCTACATCGGCAAGAATTACCGCCGATGGCTCCACGATGCACGGGACCGGGCGAAGAGGGCGCTGCCCGCGGGTGCCCCGATGACGGACATGACGAAATATCCCCCACATTGGATATCTCACCGTGTATGGGGGGAGATGATAGATCGGTGGGCTGCGGATCCAGGTTGGGACGCCAAGAGTAAGAGCGGGGCTGAGAACAGACAGAACAGAGATCCGACGCACACGGGGGGGTCGGTGCCACACGACATCGTCCGACATATGAACGCGGTCGAGCACCCGGATCTAGAGGAGGATGAGGTCATAGCTCTGACCTATACTCAGACGCACGTGCGGAAGAAGGACAAGGACGAGACGCACCAGGCGGGCGACTATATTTCAGATATTGCCCGGCGGATCGATGTGAGTCAATTTATTTAAGTTAATCTTTTTCTTTCTATCCTCGATGTCTGTTTCGTTAATTAATGCCCTAACATATCGTTAAACCACTATTTTTGCAGGCCTCGTATGAACAGCTAAGGGGGTCCGAGCAGCAGTCCGGACAGCCATCAGCGTCCACTAGTACGGCTGCGAGTACTGGGGGGTTGAAGCGATGGCTGGATACGCCGGAGGTCGTGAATCGGCCGAAAGGCCGCATACGCGGCCTGCCTAGCACGACTCCTCGTGCCGTGATAGGAGCGTCCTCACCCCCTGCTGCCCCTCCACAGACACCGGCTCCTCGGCCTCAGTTGCACGAGGAGGATATCGAGCGCATTGCTACAGTGGTGTGTACTAGCTTCCCCCCCCCCCCCCCCCGCGCCCGGGTTGTACTCTTCTCCCCTCTCCTAACCGGCTATCTCCGGTTCCCGGCTTGTACATGTATTAGTTTCTTTTATAATAAATATTTTTTATAATTGATTATATATATTTTTTCTGTATTTCGCTTATTGCGCGTTGTTGTTGAGAATTGTATTTCTGTACAGGTTTAGGTAATTGAAAAAAAAAATTTAAAAAAAAATATTGACTTTTGGCGACGGATTTATTCCGTCGCTAAAATATTCCTTTCAATTAAATATTTAGCGACGGAATATTCCGTCGCTAAATAAGCTATTTAGCGACGGAATATTCCGTCGCTAAATATTTAATCCGTCGCTAATTGGACAAAAAATAAAATAAATTAAAATTTTAAAAATATAATTAGCGACGGATATTCCGTCGCTAATGAAAAATAAATCCGTCGGTAAAAATCACATATTTAGCGACGGATTTAAAAATTCCGTCGCTAAATTATTAGTGACGGGCTTTTATACGAGGGATTTTTAGCGACGGTGAATCCGTCGCTAATTCCTTTAGCGACTGATTTTGGGCTTTTAGCGACGGATTTCCCCGTCGCTAAAAGTCTGTTTTCTTGTAGTGGTTATATTCGTCAAGATGATCACTGATCGATGTACCTTCTTTCATCCGAAGAGTATACAGCCGTTGCTTTAAATACATGCGATTTGTCAGAAACTTCGTCATGTATAAGCTCTCCAATTTCAGCCACAATCCAGCTGCAATTGTTTCCTAAGAAACCTTTCGCAACACATTTTTGGCTAAACATAGTAGCAGAGCACTATGGGCTCTCTCCAACATGTCTTCTTTTTTGTCAGCAAACATCGTATCAGGAAGCCCTTGTTTCCCTTTTAACGGTTTTAACAACCCTTGCTGAATTAGAACATCACACATCTTTATCCTCCATAAGCTAAAATAGTTTGATCCATCAAACGTCTCCAAATCATACTTCGTCGAAGTATTTGGCGCTATTACAAGGTGCTTTCAATCTACCGTGAACCTCAGCTCTGATACCACTTGTTAAAAGATACACTAGATTTCGCACCAAGTATTAAAGAACAGAATTGAAAAATAATAACATAAAATAGAGATACACAAGATTTACGTGGTTCGGTGAAAGCCTACTCCACGGTGGTAGCAACGATTTTACTATGTTTGTCACTGGAGATTACAGACCTTTGTCTCTCTCTACAAACCCTATCAAAGAATGACTCTTCTCTCTTGTCCTACTCAAAGAATGACTCTTCTCTTTTTGACCTAGTCAAAGAAGGAATCTTCCTCTCTTTTTTTCTTGTATGTACTTCAAACACAATACAAGACAACACATATATACTTAGAGATAAGTAGTGACTTTCTCTAAATAAGCAATGTGGGATAAGACTTGTATACTTAGGGTCAAGTTGTAACCTTCTCTGAATAACCGATGTGGGACACCTACACATTCCGGGTTTTTTATCCAAGACATATTATCATACTTCCTCCATTTATGCTGTTGAATCTCTTGCACGTGACATGCTTGTTTAGACATGTCAATGTTGCATCAATCAACAAGTATTATAGTCAATTGCAAATTCAGCACAAGCTAAACCTGTGTGTAGAAGCCAAACACCCCAAGCCTTTTAAATATATGTGAAATGGAATACATAGCTATTAGAGCTCATCCATAGCCACTTAGCTGACTTGAAGAACACTACTAGTAGAGGAAATAAACTTTGTAGTTGGTGTATCTCCTGCCTGGTGTATCTCCTCAAATCAAAAGAGAATCATAGAATTGAACTATTAAAGTGTATCAAAGACGAGAATCAGAGGTAATTAGTGAAAGAAGATGAGGTTAGAGAAAGATTGAGAGAGCTAGTTAACAGAGAAATTGATGATAACTTGTGCGAACTAGATGACTTATTTGATGATATTACTTGGTGATTCGGTTCGTAGAATCACAACATACGAAATAAAAAGTGAAGAAATCATTAAAAAGGATAAAATTCGGGAAGGCTATTCGACAAAATGGTATTCAGTACTAAGGTCTTGAGATGCTTAGCTGATGTAGACATACATGTGATGACTATGTAGTTTAACAAATCTTGTATAGTTTGAAAATGCCTCTGTAACGCACTGTTAAATTTTTGTAGTACGTTCATTTATCGTAAACAATTAATTTTGCTTTTTTTTTGTAATATTACAAAATTTTAGGTAAACTTTGAAAAATATCTAAAGTTGAAGGTGTTTTGGTAAATTTTCTTTTAAGGTATATAAGGGGCCGGTTCAGATCTACCGGTCCACCTGTGATCTGGTCATCCACTAGAAGTTGTGAACGGTCCAGATTGGATATTTTTGCACTAACCGCTACACTTTGTAGTGGTAGAGAGGGGATGAAGTTTATGAGTCAAAGGATGAAGCTTTTGGAGAGGGTGTTGAATGTATACTAAGAAGAGAGACTAAATATATGAGAATCAAATTTCTAGAGACTAAAATATATGAGAATCAAATTGCTATCTCCTGGGAAATCTATGATGGAAACTATTTTTAATGTTCCAACGCAAGTTATGTGGTGGGATCTATAGGGGAATGGAGCACCTATCAAGTATGTTGATGTGATTAAGGATATTTATGATCAAGTGAGTAGCTACTAGATTGGGAACAACTGATGGAATGACTAGGAGTTTGCAAGAACAATTGGACTTCACCAAGTTTTAGCTTTAAGCCTATATATCTTTACTTTGGTGATAGACGAGCTTCCTTGGAATATCTGGGATAACATCCCGTGGTGTACGTCATTTGTAGATGATGTAGTTCGAAATCACGAGACTGGATTATGACTAAATGTCAACTTAGAATTATGTAGAAGTACTTTAGAATCCAAAGGTGTTGGGTTAAACCTGGAATGCAATTTTAGTAACAGTAGGAGGAGGCCGAGGGAGATAGTAACAAAGGATGGTCAACAAGTACCTAAGAAGTGCATCTCTATATATCTTGGACTACTAGTGCTCATGGAAGGATATCTTGACGAGGACATTGCCTATGGGATAATAGCGCGTAGGATAAATTGGAGGTCTATTTATGTGGTGTACATCATTCCTCTCTAAGTTGAAGGGAAGTTTCTATAGGACGATAGCAAGACCAACATATATAGTGTTGTGTCGTTTAGACTATTAGGCAACTAATACTGTGTTTGGTTATCCAATTCATCCAATTACAACTGATTTGGTTTAGAGTAAATGAAAATTTTCGTTTGTTTATCCAATTATAATGGTTTTCACAATCTCCTTTTTATACCCAAAATCCTACTACCATTTCAAAACCAAACAATTAACCTCACAATTCCTCTCTCACAACTAGCATACTCTCCTCTCTGTCTTCTTCTTTTAGTAATGTAGTCGGAATGCATTTCCTTTTTCATATAGGAACCAAAGTTAGTTATTTTTCATTTCATGACTATCCGTTTATTTCTGCAAGTGTGCTCTTAGATGTGCATTTCTTATTTTTTTTCATAAACAAATACGTGCGTATATGGATTTGATATCCAAACAAAGCTCTGTTGAATGTTAAACTCAAGTTTGCTAACCAAACAATAAAATTGAGTAAAATAGAATCTTTTCAACAAATTCATAAATGAAAATCAAATACAAAGATTTTTTATAACCAAATAAAGCGCAAGAAACACGATTTACGTACAATAAGTGTAGCCGAAATGGAAGTTCTTAGGACGATGTGTGGCCACACAAGGAGTGATTGAACAAGCAATGAGGATATCTTCAACAAAGATAGGGTGGCACTAAATAAGAAAAAGACGAAGGAACATCGGTCAAGATGGTTTGGTTATATCCAACATAGGCCTTGAGATGCCCCAGCAAGTAGTGGTTTATGCTAAGTTGATTGTGTAACACGAAGTAGGGATAAGTTTGCGAATATGCCATTTGCAGGCATATCAACTTCCAGTAAGACACGCTCACTCGTAGGGGTGGGGTTGGGGAGTGGCAGGCATTGACGAAAAAGTGACTAGTTTAAAATTCCGACCAAGTTGCACGCACGGCCAATATGATCTCTCTTTTTGAGTGGGCTTACTGCATAGAAAACATTGCATCGTCAGCCTTCCACACTATGGGATATGGTTTGGTCGGGTACCTGTGGATGTGCAATAGCTTACTATGGAGTCCTTAACCATTAGTACATTAGTTTCGGAATGTTCCTTTCCCTACCAAAAAACAGGAAATTGAAAGAAAACGGGGAAAGCATTCAGCTTCAAAAAAAATTTCCCCAAAAAATACAAGTCTATTTGTTGAAATCTCATGTCTAGAAGACAATATTGGTATAATGAGAACAATTATTATGATGAACCATGAATGGTTCGAAGCAAAATTGAATTTTATTGTCACAAGAAAATTGCGCGTCACTCTTCATGAGTTTTAATGAATCTTATTTGGCATTGCAAATTCAGACCGAATGGAGTAAGATGTGGGTTATCTAAAATTAGTGCGAATCTTTTGCTAGAAAAGAAAATTTCCAACCAATTTCCTAGTTGTGTTCAGCTAAGAAAGGATGACAAAATGCTCCTGGAATTAAAATGTGACTGAACTCCATTGGGGAGTAACAAACCAAATTGTTTCCAGGACCATTACAAAATGAACCTCATGCATATGACAGGGTTTTGATTTCCATACCCTTATTGTCAGTCTCAATTTGTTGGAATGAACACCCAATGGTTAAGGTTTGGTAGAGACAGAGCCATGGCCGGCCAGCTTGGTTTCCTTAATTCCCTTGGTGGTGGCAATGTTATGTGAATTTGCACCAAAAAGGCAATATTTATGTTAAAGTGAACTAATATCTATAACTGATGACGTGACCCAGTTAGAATTTTGATTCCAATTGCTTTCCCACACAATCTGAGTTGGCAATTATGTCCTTAATTTAATTACTTAAAGGTGAACTTTAAACGAACGTCAGCTTTTGGACGGATTTGCAACGTAAGATATAATTACGTATATTGACCTGCAAACCGTGTATAGTTCAAGGACCCTTTTGGTAATGTGGTTTGAATTTTGTGTTTGTACTCATTATAACGCCCCTAATTTTCGGATAAAACACCGTGTATAGTCTCAATTTGTTGGATAAAACACCCAATAGTTAAGGTTTGGTCGAGACAAAGCCATGACCGGCGGGCTTAATTTCCGTAATTCCCGTGGTGGCGGCAATGTTATGTGAATTTGTACCAAAAAAAAAAATGTATGTTGAAGCGAACTAATATGTATAACTGATGACGTCACCCAGTTAGAATATTGATTCCAATTGCTTTTCCACGCAATCTAGGTCGGCAATTATGTCCTTAATTTACTTAAAGGTTGATATTAAACGGACGTCAGCTTTTGGACATTTGCAACATAAGATACAATTACGCAAATTGGCTCAAACCGTTAAAAGTCGTTACGGCTTTGTGACTTCTAATTCCCAAAAACAAGAACAACCATAGTGCCAAGAGTAACATAGAAGCTTATGGATGTCGGATAGTACTTAGTTGGATATAGACCCTATGAAACCATATGCCGAGATGAAAACAAATGATCACCAATGAAACTAGATAATCCAAGTTAACTTAAGAGCAAGAGTCTCCTAATTGTTACATATCATTAAATCTGGAAAAATAAGATTGCCTATATTGAACTTAGGTTCCACTCCTACTATGCATAAAATACCTTAATTGCAACAAATAAATTAAACCACTTTAGCTTTTGTCTTTGAATCTCAAGAAGACGGTTATCACCAACTTCATGGACAAAAACTCCAACAATATACCTTGATAAACTTGAGCCAATAGAACCTTACTTTCCACCAAGAAAATGTAACATAAGCTAAGCCATTCTATAATTCAAATTACTCTTTTGTTCTTTCTTCTCCACTCTTTTTTTTTTTCTTCATTTTTTGACGAATTAAAGAAGGACACCCCAAGGGAGAATAAATCCCAACAACATTTACGGAACTAGAGACGAGCCATAGTAACTGAGACTATAATTAACAACCAACTTGGCTTTGATCCCAAAAACTCAAAGTGAAACGAATCAAATAATCTAAAACAAACTCGCTTATCAAAATTATCCACCAAAGCACAATAATATGCTAAGTAATCCATACCCAAATCAAGCTAAAATCATGACTATCAGAATGAACTAGATCCCAACGAAGGTCTCAATCACAATTGTAGATCTTGTAGTTCCTCGATACTAACTTAGTTATCACATAATCGAATATTGACTCTAAACACAATCTTAACTCTACCCAACTTGCCATCTCACGACTTATCCGATCCTAAGCATGAGTCTGCAAGGCTTTAAACTTATAACTCTGATACCAACTGTAACGCTCCTAATTTTTGGAGCATTAATATCAAATAAACAAAGTCAGAACTACTGATCACCTGAAAGGAAAAACAATAAGAGAGTAAAACAAATGCCCAGTAAAGTCGCTCAACGGACTAACAAAGAAGGATACAAAATGTCTGAGAAAAAGAAATTGCGGAAACACAAAACTTTTGAACGGAACATATACACAAAAGAATTTTGAAACGCCAAAATATTTTTTTTATACATAGATAGACACTAGAGAGCCATTCAGAATAAGGTTGCACATGTCATCACTGACAAGTGAAACCAGGTTCAGAAAATAAGATCGCGATCTCTAGCTCATCCGATTGAGTTAGCCCACGTTCCAATTCACAAAGGTAAGTCAGAAACAGAAGCGTCACTCACACTGTGACAAGGATCACAAAAAGCATTACCTATAAGTTAGCAAAGTCTGGTGCGCTAGAGACTTAATGGATACTTAGATGGAGGGTGGAGAACTCTTGAATCATGGATCACAAAACGATCATGCATGATCGTGACATGCAAGAAGCCAATACCATACATGGAGGGTGGAGACCTCTTGAATCAAATGAATTAGGATGACAGAAGCATCACACCAAGCACACGGCTGTGACGACGCAGCACTGCACTCAATTTGCACACACTACGAGATTATATGACGGTGGAATAATTGACACCAAAAATGTGACAACCAAAAAAATATATATATATTTCGGAACTAAGGCTTTATTTGACAACATTTTTTTTTTCAGTTTCCAAAAAAATTAAAAATAAAGAGCAACTTAAAATTTTTTTTATTTACAAAAACAAGTGGGTGTTTGATAACCCAGCTTTTTTTTTTTTTGAATTTTTTTGGTTTTTGATAACCCATTTTTTATTTTAAATTTTTTTTTGTGGTGGTTTCCGGTGGCGGTGGCTGCCGACGGTGGTGGCTGGAGGCGGCCGCTGGCCGGCGGTGGTTGCCGGCGGGTGGCTGGTGGCTGTCGACGGTGGTCGTTGGAGGTGGCCACCGACCGCAGGCGGTGGTGGCCGGAGTTGGCCGCCGACAATCGTTGGCGGTGGTCTCTGGAGATGGCCACTGACCGCCGGCGGTGGTCACCGGAGGTGGTGGCCGGAGTTGGCCACCGACAACCGCTGGTGGTGGTGGCAGGAGGTGGTCGCCAGAGGTGGTTTTCGGCGGCCGGCGGTGGTGGTCTCAAAATTGGTTTTTTTTACTGAAGAAGAAAAAAAAATGGTTACCAAACGCAATATTTTTTTTTCAATTTTCAAAACTGAAAAAAAAAATTTGTGTCAAATAGGGCCTAAGCAGCCATGGTGACAGTCGGCACTTGAAACAAGCTAGACAACTCTACTGTACAGCACGAAAACCAAGATAACAAAACAATCAAAAAGTCTTTAGACGAAACTAGGCAATGCAAGAACAGAATTCGAGGGAGCAAGAAAACATTAGAAATCTCAACCGAAAACATACAGTGATGGAACAAAACTCGAGATAGCTAAATTAAAGAATTATTTCGTTCAACGGATGATCGATCCAACGTCGACTCAAATTTTCAAAAGTAATCCCTTACGAACATCGAATTAATTGGTCCAACGCTGATTTAGATTTCAAAAGGTAAACCCTTACCTCAATTGTGAGAAATCCCCAATACGGTTCTCATGACGAAATTTCTCAATATGTTCCAAACAACACTAAATTCAATCATTAAAAAGTAAGGGTTTGAAGGGTCTTGCTTCTAGATAAATCCTAATTCAAGAATCAGAATATACCTCTTACCTTAGATTTCACACCAAAAGTCTATTGCGAATGAGACTATTGATTGTTCTTCTTTATGTTCCTCTCATAGCCCAAAAATAAAAGTAATGGTGCTTATAAGCCACCATAACCCTAAATATAATTTGCTAAATATATTTTTAAAAATACCGGTCACATCCCTAACTTATCTATATTTGCAAAAAAAGGTTTAAGCTGAGTCCAATCACATACGGTCATTAGGACTCCATCATAAATCGTTGCAATAACATTAAACAATACACGTGGTTCATCAATCAAAGTACTAGAATGTCAAATCTATACCCCTCAGGTCAAATGAGTAAAAATTAAGTTAAAAAAAATTGAAAATAAAATATTAATTTCACAAAATCCAAAATTTTGGGGTATTACGCTCATGGTCCAAAGGGTGTTTCTTGGGGTAATAGTAAAATCAAAATCTTACTTTTTTTTGGTTGTTAAAAGCGTGCTAAGCACAAAGTCCACTAAACCTACATGCAGTGCCTCTCCTACTACTAGGCAAAGCCCTATTAAAAAAGCGCGTGATTTGTGCGGTTAGCGGCGAGGTGGAAAGCCCTTTTGAAGCATGCTGGGCAGTTTGACGAGGCATTTCTCCATTACACCTTCCGCGCAACTTCCCTAATACAGTGTGAGGTCACAGGGACATGGTAACTGAACTTTATGGGTCAACAAATTCTTTTGCCAAATTCTCATCCATTGAACACATTAGTCCTAGGCGCACTAGCTTTTAAAACTAATGTCATTTTCTGACTTTTAGAATTTTGTTGACCAAAAAGATGCACAAAACAATGACCACACCAGATTTTACAATTACAACCAAATGACTTGCTTTTGTGCCCATAGGGCCTGCAGCAATCTTTTCGGCTCTGCTGCTTCACCCATACGCCAGTTCCTATCTATCGGCGGTCTTTAAGGAGAAGACTAAGGGTGAAAAAGAGGAAGAAAAGAAGAAGAATCTGTTCATCTAGCATTCTTAGGATTTATAACTTATATCGTGGATGCCTTTTTCCTTTTGCCCTCTGAACATGTGTTAGATCTTGGATGCTTTCTCATTTTCTCCATTTATTGCTTTCTAGGCTTTGTGTTTAAATGATGAGCGAAAACTGCTATACTTACGGAGGTAAAGCTGGATTTGTTGTTAGTGTTGATGGTTTAATTTATTTGATTTTGTATGGGCGTGCCCTATGAGCGTTGTACCTAGATTCCAGGTACCCTTCACATTTTACGAGCTCCATTAACTCAAGTATCTTATGTCAAAAGTATTGCAAAATAATCGGTCAAGCCTATTTATTGGACAATTATCTTATTTCAAAAGCTTCCTTATGGAGATATAGCTGGATCTGTCGGTGTTGATGGTTTAGTTTCGTTGATCTAGCGTGGGCTTGCCCTCTGCGCTTTGTACCTAGGTTTCAGGTACCCTTTTCACTTTGCGAGTTCCATTAACTCAAATATCTTATGCCAAAAGCATTGCAAAATAATTGGTCTGGCTTATCTACTGGACATTGGCTCAGTTTTTCTTCTATGCTTGGTTCATTTAACAGGTGCTTAGTTCATTTAACAGTCTAGGCAGAAGGCAAGGGCTTGCCTTATCGAAACAAGTCACATAATATAAGAGTAACCAAAAACTCCCATTTCATTAAAATAGCACAATATTGCAAAATCTTGACATTTTGTTGCAAATTTGAGCGGTATAGCCACGAGTAAATAACATTCTGTAGCAAAATTAAAGAAGCGGAGCTCCAAACTAAGGAATTCCCTGTCTCGTGTGGGCTTTTCTCAACACCTTTCAGGTGTTTTCGGGAAGTGGTATTCGGAGAGAAGAAATTGAAGAGTGTAATCATATGTAATATTTAGGCATACATTTTTTTGGATATTTTTTGGATCAATTTGTTATTTTGATTCTATAACAGAACTGATTGGGTGATTTATTATGTGAATGTTGGCATCTTAATATCACTGTGCTTCCTATTTTTTACAACATGCAAGCTATTTTTTCCCCTTTAATCTGAACCAATTCAAGATTATAATAAGAATGTTGAAATAAGCAAAAGTGGGGATACTAGAGTTCTTTTGGACCGTTCTGTCATTAGGATATTTGCTGAGTTTCATTAGTAAAATCTCTGAAGGAGACATGCTTGTAGAGATGTTCAAGTGAGGATGTACCACTACACATCTGCAGGTGGTGTAATGAAATTCAAGTCATGTAGAAGCCAGAATGCTTCCATCCGCAAGGGACATCATGAACGGGCAGATGCAGTTGTTGAAGACATACTGGGGGCAGGTTGAAACCTACCACCTATTTGATATTCTGGGAATATGTATTCCTCGTGCAGTCATTGAGCTTTGCAGCCAGGCTGGGGTTGATTTACCTGAATTCGCATTGCCAAAAGTAAATTCGTTGATGCAGAGGAAAGCGAACTACAAGACCAGCAGTAGCGGAACGGTCAGCTTGGGTGAATACAGCTTTGCTTGATGACTTGATACCACCAAGATACGTGTTAAGTGTTGAAACAACGATGAGCTTGGACGTAGGGATTACTCTTAGATGCTAGAGAAGCTGAAATGGTTGTTTAGGTTGCATTCTCCTTTTGTTAAGTGTGAAGGGTATGTGAAATCTTGTAATCCAACACTCTTCTCCTCCAAAAAGAAATCATAGCAATTGTTATCTGAGTGGAGAAGACTGCATTAGACAGGAGTCAAGTTGTTGCTCTCCATATCAACTACTGGTCTTTTGTGTGTCACAGGGCAAAGATCCTTCAGAAATGTCCTGCAATTGCTTCGGTTATAAGAGAGAAAACTTAAGTTCATTGCCACTTTATTCGAGCAACTCCTGGCAACATTCATCCATAAACCTGATATTAAAATGAGATTCTTAACTAATTTGGTAGAGAATTGAAATAAAATACCAGTAGAAGAAACATAGTTGCAGAATTGAGCAACTACCGATGAATCAGTATACTTCCAAAGATCTATTCAAGGACGTGACGGTAATTATAACAGCTTTGGGTGACGAATACTAACTATATAATTAGGACAAAAGTTTACTATGGTTCCCAATCTATGCTTTATCGTAGAAGGAACAACCTGCGAAAAATTACCGGTCTTCAAATAAAACACTGTCCCAAAGGTTACTCCTATTCTTTGCCAACTTCTGACGGTCAGAGAAATCGTAATGACATAGCAAGTAGGAGCCCGAGGTCCTAACCTGATAGGCTGACAAATCACGACCATCAATTACTGTCTGATTGGTGGTGCTGTTTTGGGTACCATTCTCTTCTTGCTCATACACAACATGGACTCCAAACTCCCTTCATTTTGTGAGTTATGATTCCCCCCAGTCACTGATACTTTCACTTCATCCCCACTTTTCATTATCTGATTCGCAATTTTCCAATGGCATAATCATATCTTCGTCACTCTCTGGAAAGCACATGAAGGTCGGGCTATAGGTCCATCTCCTGCCATCAGTCTTGTTGGTGACTTAAATGTAGTCCGACACATCAAGTTGCTAGAGTACACATGGATATTCAAACACAGGGCATGCATTAAAGTTGTTGATCTTCAGGTTTGGAGTAGAAGGCACTGTAAAGGAAATCTCGGTCTCCTTGGTCTTCATGCTATACCAAGTTGGAATCTCGCTCCCAGGTAAAAAGTGCTGAATATACCAAATTTATACAGTCCCTACATCATGCAAAGTCAACGTAACAAGTGCCGGCTAGTTTAGCGGGTTAACTTTCTTGACAGCATACTAAGAGTCCCGGTGGCTTCAAGGGACGATAAACTAAAAAAGAATGCGTGTCAACATAGGCAGGTTGCCCGTGGCATACATGGATATGACAAGAATGAGTTAGCCAAAAGTTTTTGCACAGTTGAGAGAAATTACAGATAAGCCATTGTGTAAACTGACGTGATTTGGAGAAAGAAAAACAAAAACTTAGTCGTTTCAAGATCCAGGTCCAACGAAGTTGCAAGGTAGCTAGACAGGTGATTAGCCACTAAAAGTGGAAAACTGTTAAGTTACCATTTATTCTAAAAGCTTAAACAGTTTGAAAATGAGCCTAACAACGTTTTCATGCTTAACACTCCCCCCTCGTGTGCAAGCCCCTATTGCACGTAGAAAGACAAATAAAGATGGACGACGACCAAGTACACAAATTAACCAATGGGGACCGAACATGCAAGCGGAAAATAAACGAACCCAAGACCTTGCCAAACAAAAGCTCTGATATCATGTTAAGTTACCATTTGCTCTAAAAGCTTAAGCTGTTAGAGAATAGGCCAAACAATATTATGGTGCTTAACAAAAACAAACTTGTCGAGTTACCCTTGCAACTCCTGGGGATGTGTATATGTCATTCCGGCCACACCAAGCAAGTTTCCTGAACTGATATTTACTAATCGCATGTATGATGCGCGTGCACAAAATAAAGGAAGGAAGAAATGCATACCTGGAGTGGATGTTTCTCAAATTTCATTGTCATATTATTGTACAATATCAACTGAAGGCTTCCCCTGGATTCTGAATCAGTCAATCCCAAATCGTTCATCATTTCTGCATTAAAGTTCCCGATAGAATCTAATTTGTACAAATGCCGAAACTCAACTAGTTTTCCACACCAAGACCCATAAAAAAACAGCGACGTCAACAGGTTTGGTAGATTTGTTAACTTATGCAGTGACGTGCAATCATGAACATCCAATTTCATTAAACTCGTAGGAAGCTCTGGAAATGATTGGATCTTTTTGCATGAATCTAAGTAGAGTTTCTTGAGCCCAGTAAGGTCCTTGATGCTCCCTGGTAAGCTATGTATTGGATTTCCACTTAAACGCAAAGCCTGCAATGAGCCCATGCTACCAAAATCCTTTGGAAGAGATCCAGATAAATGGCAATTTGCAAGGTTCAAGATAACTAAAGACCTAGGTAAAGAAGCAAATGAAAGGCGAAAAGAATCGGGATTCTTTCCCAGTTTTATTCCTAGCCATGATTTGACCTGCATTAAAGTAGGAGGTTTCATATTGTCCAGATAATATGCATTTGACTTGTCACAAAGTTTCAAGCAACCAGAGAGAATGAGTTTCTGAAGTGATTTTTTAGCTGATGAATGCTTGTAGGAAGCTTACTGAGGTTTTGGCATCCTTTAAGATTCAGCAAATTGAGCCTTTGCAGAACCCCTACTGATTCATGAACTTCAATCAAGTTTACGCGGTGTTTGAAAACTAGTCTCTCAAGATTGGGGACAAGATAAAAGTCCAAGATATCAGAAACTAGGCCATGAGAGTGACTGAGATCAAGCATTTTCAACAATGTGAGCAGCTGGTAATCACAAACAGAAAGTGATTAGTTTCTATCAAAAAAGATGACGGCCATTTTGCCATTATATCATTATAAGCGACAACCATTTTGAAGGAATGAAGACTGAAGCTGTTACTAGGTATTCTAAAAGAAAGGGTGTTAAGTAGTTATTGAAAAATCACAAATATAAACTAAAATATTCTTCAAAATATACTTTCGGGACTTCTTTCTAATTAATCCTTGACAAAATAAAGAGGAAAAGAATCATATCATACCTTGTTTCCTTTCCAAACGGTTTCCAAGCTGCTGTAGCTCATGTCAAGAGCAACCAGGTTCTGTAGAGGAAAATCAGTGGTTATTGTTTTTGATGGGAACCCTTGCCAACGCAACCATCTTAACTTCTTTGGAAACTCATGATATCCTCCAGTAAGTTGTATGTTGTTGATCTGGAGTAGTTTCAACTCGCGCATCTTTGAAAGTGCAGAAGTTTGTAAGTAGAGTTGATTTGACGTGGAAAATGATTTTACTAAGGCAGAATGCATGGGAATTCAAGAAAGAAATCCTAAATGACTTTGCTTTGATGATCTGCCTTCTGCGAGTAATGATGATTTGTCAATGAAATCTTTCCAGTAGCATCTTCTTGGTGTTTTAACTGAAATACGTTTTTTTGATTCCTGTATGTTGAGGATGAGGCCTTCAATTGTCTCCGTACCCTAACAAAAAAGAGAGAGAGAATTATTTCAGGATATACCAACCAATTCCATATAAATGGACATAAGATAAATGATCCTTACAGTTTTCTCTCTAAGGACATTGAATGCCTCCTTATGCCAGAGTCTGCTACGCTTTCCAGGTTCCTTAGTTGATTCCTGCCTCACAATTTCTCTTTCCATGTCTTCAATGATGTGATGCATCATGAGTTTGTTATCAAATTAGTTAACTCTTAAAACACATCTATCAATTAGATTATCAATCCCAATTTTTGGAAAGAAACCACACCCATCTAATATTGTACTTGTCCAATCTTTGTCCTTGCCGACAAAGAAACAAGCAATATCGAGAAATAAGTTTTTGTCATGGTCATCTTGCAAAGAATCATAGCTTATAAGCTTTCTTCGGATTTGACCTTCTGGAATTGCTTTCAATTTCTCTAAAGCACTTCCCAATACATCTATACTTTTCCTTGATAGAGAAGAACCCAAGACTTGAAGAGCTAAAGGTAGTCCATTGCAGTAATACACTACTCGTCTTGTGTAACCCATGTAGCCTTCAATGGGATGATCTTGTCCAAAGGCATACCAACTGAAAAGCTCAAATGACTCAATTTCATCCAATCCTATAACCTGATGCACTTTATAAACTTCAGAAGCCTTTAGTAACTGCTTTTGCCTAGTTGTTATGATGACTTTACTTCCTGGATATAACCAACCTCGCATTCCAAGCACTGCATCTAATTGGTCTACCTGATCAACATCATCCAGAACAACAAGAACTTTTCTACAGCATAGAGCTTCTTTAATCGTAACAATCCCTTGATCAACGTTAAAAATCTTCTCCTTTTTCCCCTTCAAGATATCCGAAAGAAGTTGTCTTTGTAACCATAATAAGCCATCGGGTTGTTCTGATTTGCAATGACGCTGCTACTTTCGAATCTTTCGAAGTTTAAGTTGTATAGGTACTTTGCAATGGTTGTCTTCCCTATGCCACCTATCCCGCATATTGCTACAATCCCAACATCATTTGATCCATCTTGTAACCAGGATTTTATATTTCCTGCACGCAGATCTATGCCAATTAGGTGAGGGGCAACATTCAACATAGTGCGCTTCACTTTGTCGCCGACCACCTTAACAATTTTCTGGATAAACTTTGACTCGTGCCTAAAAACCATGAAAGAGAAGGAAATATAACATGAAGATTAATATGTTCAATGAGTTGTGCACACAAAAAATCTATAACAGCGAAAGGAACTCAATAGCAAAACTAGCAGGTTCTCAAATTTGCTGAAGATATTCTTACACGAATGTGCATTCAAATATTCCAATATCATTGTTCAACCAATATCTAAAGCCATCTAGTTTTGAAAAGTCCTAATTTATTTTAGCAGCCAAGTTCTCTCTGTATTACATGGGATGAATTTACAACTACCACCAGAGAGATAAAGAACCATCCAGTCCATCAGCTACGCGAATGGCCATACTTGTAAATATAATCGACATTTTCAGCCATCCACTACTCCTTACCACAAATAATTGCGAGCCTACACCTAACCCAAATTGGTATCGAATAAATAGTAACATCAACACCCCCTGTCCCAACTTGGTATCGAAGCTGTGATTACAGAATAACGCTGAAACGAGCAATAGCAAAAGGAAAAACAGACGGCCTTCTTTGGGGCGGGCTCAGGTCATCTCCATGCACCAAATAATATTGGAGCCATTGGAGCTGAATTGAGCATCAAAACTTCATGCATCTTCTCCAGGTTGTCCACGGGAGTGGTCCATTGGAGTTTATGTGTTAATCCTGGCCAGAAGTTCGATTTTTACAGAGAAATTTGATCCCAATACGAAGGAGAAAGGCTACAAAACTGTGCAGGTTTCAACGAACTTGAAAGTGAACCGGACTGTATGGTGTAAAACCGGCGGTATACTGCTTTTCAAAAAAGCAAGGCTCCATTGAACGCAAAAGTGTATCCACATGTACACTCGATATCAAAAACCTGCTTTTTGTTAAAATGGCCGGTACACTTTTGTGTAAATTTTTGCGAAGTTTCTTCTGTTTATTTGGCTTATTTTGGTACCTGCGTGATCTCAAATCAAAATCAGAAACCAATCTGTTTCCCATACTCTTTAGCATGTCATGTATTTGCATTTTGCATTGAGGAAAATAAACATGCATCAAGAACACACCAAGATCCCACTCTCTATAGGGTTGTGAAAATCAGGCTGCGGAAAATTGGTGGTGGCATATTTGAGGAGATGATGGTGACGAGAGGGAAGTTGGTGGGGACTGATGGTGGTAGCGGCTGACACGTGACATTAATGGGTTTGCTGGCAACGATGACCGATGTTTCTAATATTCTGCACAACCCAATCCAAAGTGACAGATCTCGGCCAGTAAATTAGTTTTGTCCGGAATGGGGAGTAACAGCCGGTTTCCCAGTACCAGTACAGTAATTGAAACTATGGATGGTTAGTCTAAGAATCCCTCAATATTACGTAGTTTCCATGCTAAGATTTTAATTCATCGCCTGTCTTTTGAGAAGGGAACGTAGAGCTAAAGTAATATCGTATAATGCTCTGCTGCCGTTCACGCTCTCTCATATATCCCGGCAAGCCTATCTCCTCTCACAAACATTCTATCAAACACAGAGTCACAGAGTAAGCAGAGAATTGGTAGCTGTTCAAGTGCAGAAACAATTCATGTAAGATAAACATATACGTTTCGTTTTCAAGTACGGCAATGACAATTGATAAAACTTACCCATCAGCTTGATTTTTTAACACCATGCCTGTCAAATCTGCAACTTGACGAAGTGCTGCCTTCCAAGTTCCACCCTTTTCGCCAACTCCATTCTTCTTTCATGGTCGCCTTCTGCCTCGACGTCATTTTCGTACCTCAAAAACGCCTCTCCAAAACTACGCATTTGCTTCCTGACTTCAGACGGCTCAACATCATAAAGGACAGGCAAAACAGCATGACCACGCGTCTTGTAACACTCGGGGTCGTTACTGTTGAGAATTTGATGGAATCGGAATCACTAAATCGAAGACTTTGAGGCGCGTGGTCTACTTCTTTAAGGTTTATTTGTCTCCACTCGAAAACGAGTTTGCTGATGAATTAGCGACAAATAATCCTCCAGGATACAACAAAGTCAGTAGAAATCTGCAAACAGCAAAATCGAAAATTCCCCTTAAAATTCTCTTTGAAGCAATGTACGTTTTGGATATAGAAATTTGCAGAAAGAAAATGTTTTGAAATTTTCAAAATCAGTGTATTGAAAGAACTGAAAAATCAAGTATTTATAAAAATCTGAAAATGTATGAATTTTGGACAGACACAACTGTTGGGAAATCAAAACAGTTGTAACAGTTAAAAAATAACTGCCAGAAATGAATTTTGAATAAATCAAAATTCAAATTTAAATAAATCACACCTTTTCAATAAAACTATTTTTTAAAAATACAAAATGTTTTCTAATAACGCGCCTAAACTCGTGCACCCGCATGCGGGTAGCATGGGGACTAGCACACTCTAGTCTTACTACCAAATATAAAGTAAAAGCACTTTTGTCATTATAAACCCTTTTCAAAACCCATTTCCAAGCAATGTGGGACAAAAGAGTGAGTTGTTTCCAAACAACTCAACTCACAAACCCAATAGTTACAAGTTCGTCGAGGCACCAAGCGGAAGACGCATAGTTTTCTGACAAGAGAACTATGGAGATTATCGACTGTTTGATGGCTGTCGGGAGTTCCAAGTTTAGGCACTTTCCCCTCTCTATGGAATCATTGTCTCTAAAAGTTTGAAATTCCGCTTATACCAGAGCGGTGAAGAGGTGATCGGTGAAAGTTTTGCAGGTGTCTTCGCCTCTGAAACTCAAGAATACGTGATAAGCAAAGGGAGAACCGGAGGTGTTGCCATTGCACAAAACCTGAATTAGGACTAGGAGATGGACACTGCGAGTAATGCATTAGACTTGTAGGATGTCGAGATCAATACAGTCACCATGAATAAGTCTAGCTAATGTAAAGGAACTTGGGTAAGCATCTCCTTAGCTTATTTTTCAAAAATGCCAGACACTTTTACCATTGGTCTGTGTTTTCAAACATACTATTAAAGACTACTCCCCTCTAAGTGAAAAAATAAATTCAAACAATGTACAAAAGAGTTTTCAGATGTTTTACTGTGGTACTTGATTGAATTTTTTTTCATAATTATGAAAATTTAATCCAAATTAGTTACAATTTTGTGGAAATACATCATTCTCATAAAAAAATTTGCAAAACCTGTGAAGACTTAAAAGAAAGAAAATGGTAACAAAACGGAGTTAGCCCTGACACAACATACCAATCATTCGAGAGTAGCATTACAGGATCCGACTTTTCTAAAGTTACAACCTTATATGAGACTCATTTCAAATTTTCAATTAAACGGATACAGTAGATAAGTGAAAGAACGAACATAGCTGATGTAAGAAGCCCAGACATTATAGCGTAATAAAACATTTGAGTATGGATTTTACTATTTGAACTCAATGTCTGCCTCAAAACTTCTAAAACTATTTCGATGTTGTGTCTTTTAATTTGAATTGTATCCCAAGGAATCACAAAACATGAGTTCATAAACCCAAGAGTAAAATGCACCAATTAAATTACAAGAAAAATGTCCATTAGCGACGGAATTCGGAATGAATTTCGTCGCTAAAAGCCACCTATTGGGACGAAATTGGGCGATGGAATTAAGTTCTGTCATAATTATGACTCTAAAAACGCTGGAGGGAAAAACATGCGAGGAAGCGAAATGAGCGACGGAATTTTCCGTCACAAATGATTTGGTGACGGAATTTGGTAACGGATTTCATCGACGAAATTATTTCCATCGGTAAAGGTACTATTTTAATTTTTAATAACAGAAAAAAGCTTTTACTAATTATTGAAAATAGAATAATATACATATAATAAACATAAAAACCCAAAAAAAAAAAAAACATAATCGAAGGGTTTTCGGCCAAAAGAACAGAACAAAAGAGAGTTTGGCGCCACCATCACTCCCCCTTGAAGGTTTGTGCGAAGCCCCCTTACTCACAGCTGATAAAAGTTTTCTGTAAGGTTGAACCGTCCTCTAACTAACTGTTACGGCTTTGATTTTTTGTATAATCAAATTAGGGTTCTTATTTCAATCGTTTGAGTCTTCAATCTTCTGATTTTCCTCTGAGTCTCATCTTCTTGCCTGGTAATTTCTCACTCTCACGTCTCAACTCTTTCTCTAGTTTTAATTCTACATCTTGTGATAATCCATTTTGTTGTTTTGGGTTTGCGTATTGAATTATCGATTTGCTTCGGAGCATTTCCTTAACATGCTTTTGTAGCTTGCTAGATTTTGTGATAATCCCTTCTTGGTACGGTGGTTTTGTTTGTTAGAGACCATTTATACAAGATCTGGGTTTACAATTCACAATATATTTTCACTTGTACCATGCCTTCATAGTTTGCACTGTACATGTTTGATATCATGTTTGTGTGGGTTTTCATAAATAAGCTCGGGATTTATCATACTCTCTCTCTCTCCTTTACCACTGTGTACACATTCTTTTTGTGTTTGCACTGTGTGTGTTCGACAAAATGCCTATATGATGTGTTTGCATAAATAAGCTTTTGATTGTGTAACATTCGATTTTGGTATTGCGGATTTCCATATGAGTTGTCGAATAAGATCTCATTTTAAAATTTACAGATATGTTTCACTTTGTAATATCATTTTTTGTAGAATGTAGACAATATTCGATCTTATGTCTATGTGGGTTTTCAAAAATAATCTTTACATTTTTCAATTACACTGTTGTGGTTTTCAATATTGTTTCGTTCGAGTTACTTTTTTGCCATTTCTTTAGGGGATTTAAGTGGCTTATTTTAAGATCTCAGTTTACATTTTTAAAATTGTACCATGCGTTTGTAGTTTGCACTGCACATGTTTGACATTTTGTCAATGTGGGTTTTCATAAATAAGCTCTACATTGCTATTATGGGTTCAAATATTTTAGTTCTTAGGTTTTCATAAATAAGCTCTACATTGCAATTATGCGTTCACATGTTTACGTTGTTGTGGTTCCTTCTATTCTTGGGGTTTGGTGTTTATGCGCACCGGAAATGTTGTATAAACTGGGAGCTTGTGTTATTGTATTTCTACAGACTTTGGATGCTGGCGACATTAACTCCTCAAGCTGTTATTTGTTCTAGCCCATAACTTTAAGCTGCTATATAGAAATAAGCAAGTATCTCTCTTAGTTCTTGTTGTTCTAATAGAACTTTCAAAGAGCTAGCACATATACGAACCGGTGTTTACTTGTTGCACTAGAAGTCTTTCAGTTTAGCTCTTGTATCAGTGTACTTGTTTGAGTTCTGCTACCTACTAGGAGTATATTGAACTATATTCCCCCTGACACTCCATTTTTTTTGTCTTTGGTATGCCAAAAAAGCGCAGCTATTTTATTAGATTAAGTGATTCGCTCTTATGAAGTTTTGATTTACCTGCTGAATTGAGTGGCCTATAGCAGACTGAGATCATCTCCGGCCGACCCAATCTATTGTATATATATTGCTAGTTGTTCTTAAACTTTTACACTTCTGCTTAAGTCTCTTTTAAAGCGACGAACGCGGTTTTGAAACCACCTTAATGAACTGTACATATATCATTAACTGTAAACTATGCATATATCATTAACTAGTGAACTATGCATATATCATTAACTATGCATGTTTCTAGAGCCTGTTTATGCATTAAACTATGCATAGCATTAAGCTATGCATATCATTACTTAGTCTCTGTCTAGTGGGGTCAACTGTGAGTGACTCGTGGTGTTTATTTGCTGAGTCAATATCAGGTAGAAAAAGGATTGTCGAGATAACTATACCAGGCTTGTTATGTATAGTTTGTTTGACCCACATATTTTAGGTTGGATTCATGGTTAGTCTTGGTTACACAAGTACATTGTTGCATACTCCTTGGAGTTCTTTTTACCCACATCCTTTAACATGCCTTTAATTGCTTTGTCATAGGTCGAAATTACCGCGACTGATGCTATTGAGGATGGCAATGATGAAACCTTCGATGAGCTTGGTGGATGATTGTCTTATCTGACAAGATTTGACGTTACGTTTGTTGGGATATTTGTTCATTTTGGTAACCAAGCAACTGGTTGATTTAGATGTATTAACTTAATTGTTAACTTTTAGTGGTAGTCAACGAATGCATAATACTTGTTTTCTTCGGTTCATTTGTGGGATGTTGGATTATTATTGTTACAAGTTGTGGCATCACAATTGAGAGCAGGATAATCTATTATGCATATTTAATAGATTTTTGTTTTCAAACTTTTTAGCTTCTAAATATGATTTTTGCGATGAAATTAGCGACCAAAAACACTGCAAGAAAACAGGCTTTTAGCGACGGGGAAATCCGTCGCTAAAAGCCCAAAATCCGTCGCTAAAAATCCCTCTTATAAAAGCCCGTCACTAATAGTTTAGTGACGGAATTTTTAAATCCGTCGCTAAATATGTGATTTTTACCGACGGATTTATTTTTCATTAGCGACGGATATTCCGTCGCTAATTATATTTTAAGAATTTTAATTTATTTTCTTTTTTGTCCAATTAGCGACGGATTAAATATTTAGCGACGGAATATTCCGTCGCTAAAAATCTTATTTAGCGACGGAATATTCCGTCGCTAAATAACTGATTGAAAGGAATACTTTAGCGACGGAATAAATCCGTCGCCAAAAGTCAAATTTTTTTTTGATTTTTTTTTTCAATTACCTAAACCTGTACAGAAATACAATTTTCAATTCTCAACAACAACGCGCAATAAGCGAAATACAGAAAGAAATATATATAATCAATTATAAAAAATATTTATTATAAAAAAAACTAATACAGGTACACGCCGGGAACCTGAGATAGCCGGTTAGGAGAGGGGAGAAGAGTACAAGCCGGACGCGGGGGGGGGGGGGGGGGAAGCTAGGAACGGGCACGGGAAGGGGCTCATCAGGGGTTCCCGAGTCCCGGATCTGGATCCTGCTGAACCGGGGCCGGGGCGGCTGGTCCAGCAGTGCCCTGCTCCCTCATCATCCGGCACACCACTGTAGCAATGCGCTCGATATCCTCCTCGTTCAACTGAGGCCGAGGAGCCGGTGTCTGTGGAGGGGCAGCAGGGGGTGAGGACGCTCCTATCACGGCACGAGGAGTCGTGCTAGGCAGGCCGCGTATGCGGCCTTTCGGCCGATTCACGACCTCCGGCGTATCCAGCCATCGCTTCAACCCCCCAGTACTCGCAGCCGTACTAGTGGACGCTGATGGCTGTCCGAACTGCTGCTCGGACCCCCTTAGCTGTTCATACGAGGCCTGCAAAAATAGTGGTTTAACGATATGTTAGGGCATTAATTAACGAAACAGACATTGAGGATAGAAAGAAAAAACATTAACTTAAATAAATTGACTCACATCGATCCGCCGGGCAATATCTGAAATATAGTCGCCCGCCTGGTGCGTCTCGTCCTTGTCCTTCTTCCGCACGTGCGTCTGAGTATAGGTCAGAGCTATGACCTCATCCTCCTCTAGATCCGGGTGCTCGACCGCGTTCATGTGTCGGACGATGTCGTGTGGCACCGACCCCCCCGTGTGCGTCGGATCTCTGTTCTGTCTGTTCTCAGCCCCGCTCTTACTCTTGGCGTCCCAACCTGGATCCGCAGCCCACCGATCTATCATCTCCCCCCATACACGGTGAGATATCCAATGTGGGGGATATTTCGTCATGTCCGTCATCGGGGCACCCGCGGGCAGCGCCTTCTTTGCCCGGTCCCGTGCATCGTGGAGCCATCGGCGGTAATTCTTGCCGATGTAGGCAAAGAAAGCCTGCTGCCCCAGTCCCTGCTGCTCAGGCGTATCAAACGTGAACCCCTCCTGTAAGGCATTCAATAACACAAATTAACAACATAAAACAAACTGTAATTTAACATTTACTAACGCTGAAAAAAATACTTCACCGTACCAGCCACTCCTCCCATAGGGCCTCCCTCGCAGCGGCATCCCAGTCCTTCCAGTACAGGCGTGGCTCGAAGAATCGGCCCTTCACAAGAACGCCGATCTTCGTCCTCGCCATATTCTCCAGGATCCTGCCAAAGAAGTAATTAAATTAATTAATACAGTTCAAATATAAATTAACACCCAAAATTTTTAAACATAAGGCATGAGGTGATATTTTTAGTACTTACAGGCCCTCCTGCGTGAGCGTAACTCTCTGTTTACGCTGGGGGTCGATGCGTACCCCGCGTGTCGGACCACGGCCTCGTCGAGATCCTACAAAACACAGACATTAATACAGTTCAAATATAAGGCTAGCGAAAATGTACGAAACACCGTTATCAACTATACCTGAGGTAGAACCCACGGAAGATGGAGACGGCTGGGGCGACGGCAATGGCTGGGGCTGGGGCGACGGTGATGGCGACGGCTGGGGCTGGGCCCCCGATGGCTGTCCGCGATCACTCTGTGCCTCGTCATCAGTAAGCAATGATGAGGTGGGACTAACCGGGGAGGAAGCAGCTTGGCGTCCCCCGGCCACGAATAGCCCCATATCTGACTTCATATAGATTATATACAAATACATTAACACGTGAAAAACAATAATTTAGGCATCAATCATCATCGGCACTATATATATATATATGAACAGATGTGCAAAAACACATCAATAAACACCAAGTTCTAAAATGTTACTACATTCTTCCCGTGATGTTACAACATTACAAGTCAATCATTTTCAGTTTGCGAATCATCTTCATCACTATCCTCGTCGCCCTCTTCTTCGTGGGACTCGTCGTCGTCTTCATCTTCTAATTCATCCTCTTCATCAGTAGACTCGGTCACATCATCTCCAACACTTTGAACATCTTCTGCGTCATCATCTACGACTTCTTCTCCCACAAGAAGTGTTATTGGATGCGCATCTACCGCACGGGCACCTTATCTTAGCAAGGTCAACATGTGCAGGATGCGCATAAGCGAAGTCGAGAAATTCGTCAATGCGACACTCAAAATCTTCAGCATTCTTCCTTTTCATCCAACTTCGATCGACTGACATGACGACTGAATTATCGTACTGTATACCACCTTCAATAATGACCAGTGTTTAGGCATTGCCGATGTAAATATCAATGCATGAATGTTACAACATGTCTACATATTTCCCCTCCACTCTTGAACAGGTAGTGGTCCTATCCCATTCAGAAAAGCACATGTTTATAAAACAGTGAATAACTCATGCTTAGTCCGATGTCTGTGGAAAATTCGGCAGCACCTCCCCGCATTTCTCCAAGTACACCACATCGATTAGGTGTTCTAACATTCATCTAACCTTGCTCAGGAAGGTTTGACGGATGTTAGAACACTAGATCTGTATGCACCCAGAGAAACACACGAGAACGTGTACCAAATATCCACGACATAGAACATAAAGCATGAGTCAAAATACTGTTTTATAAACAATTAGCTTTTCCAAACTGTCCAAACTGGACATCCAAAGGCTCATTACAAGGCATTACTTTGTAATGAGTACCTTTGAACGGGAACTAAGGGTTTCTATGCATGCATGTGTTCAGAAATTGATAAGATATGCAAGAATCTTTCCGAAATATCAAAACTGCAGAATGATCGTTGCATATGTTATCAATTCCACATTAAATAGAACTCGTTGACAACGAGTTGAACCATCTCGTTGCCAATGGACTTCTCAAAACAACAATTAATATAAAGAAGACAGGGTTTGTAAACAACGAGTAATTGAACCATCTCTGGGCAACATGGAGTAATTATGGGATGTACAAGGGCTAATTAGGGCTAACTGGGTTATTAGGATTAATTACGATTATTAATTATAGCTGATTAGAGTTGATTAGGACTAATTAGGGTTATTTAGTCCTAATTAGGGTTTAATTGTGCCGAGTAGTGATGATTAGTCCTAATTAGGGCTAATTGGGCTTAATTGGGTTATGTTAGGGCTAATTAATGTTAATGAGGGATAGTTTCGGATGATTATAGCTGACTAAGGTTGATTAAGACTAATTAGAGTTATGTAGTCCTAATTAGGGTTTAATTGTGCCGAGTAGTGCTGATTAGTCCTAATTAGGGCTAATTAGGCTTAATTTGAGGTAATTACAGCTAATTTGAATTTCATCAGGTTCTTAGGGTTAATTAAAACTAATTAGGCTCGTTAGAGCTAATTAGGGTTAATTGATTTACTAAAATATTGTTAATCAGGACTAATTAGGGCTAATTATAGCCAGCGCTGGAGCCACGATTAGATTCCAGAGGGTGCATGCTAAAAATGTCGCATTAACCTAACTAACCTAAATTTAATGCACATTCAACAACCTCAATTCCGACACCTCATATAGGGTGTCGATATGGTGTCCGATACGTGTCTGACACCTCCGGACACGTGTCCGACACATACCGACACGTGTCCAACACATACCGACACGTGTTCGACGCCTTTGGACACGTGTCCGACGCCTCCGGACACGTGTCCGACGCCCACCGACACGCACCTCCAGACACATCGGCATACGTTAATTTGTTTTCTAAATGTCGGACACCGTCGATCAGACGTGGTGTCCGTGTCTGCGCTAACTAACGGGTATCTCAATCCAATTGGGTCCCATCCTCCGTCAACAATCTTAATTCTCAATTCTCAATTCTCAAATGCTCAATGCAATAAAAATTAACAAAAATCACACATTCAATCCAATTGGGTCCCATCCTCCGTCAATAATCTCAATATCTCAAATGCTCAATGCACAATTAACAATCTAAAATCATTAATTAACAACCTAAAATCATCAATTCATAATCGCAATTACTTCAAATACACAGCTAATAACCTAAAATCATCGATCAATAATCACAATTCTAAAATGCACAATTAACAACCTAAAATTATCAAACAAATGATCAATGTTCAAATGGGAAAAAAATGTTCAAAATTCACATATCCGATGCGCTTGAATTATTTCAATTTAGGGTTCGATTGTATTAGGGCATTCAATTTAGGGTTCAATTAGTTTCATTTAGGGTTCGATTCGATTAGGGCATTCAATTTAGGGTTCAATTACTTCAATTTAGAGTTCAATTAGGGGGTTCTATTGATTCAATTTAGGGTTCAGTTGATTTGAGGCATTAAATTTAGGATTCAATTAGTTCAATTTAGGGTTCGGTTCAATTAGGGGGTTTTATTGATTCAATTTAGGGTTCAGTTGATTTGAGGCATTAAATTTAGGGTTCAATTAGTTCAATTTAGGGTTTGGTTGGATTAGGGCATTCAATTTGGGGTTCAATTAGGGTTCGGTTAGATTGGGGCAATCAATTTAGGGTTTAATTAGGGGTTCAATTAGTTTAATTTAGGATTCGATTCAATTAGGGCATTCAATTTAGGGTTCAATTACTTCAATTTATGGTTCAATTAGGGGGTTCTATTGATTCAATTTAGGGTTCGGTTGATTTGAGGCATTCAATTTAGGGTTCAATTAGTTCGATTTAGGGTTCGGTTGGATTAGGGCATTCAATTTGGGGTTCAATTAGGGTTTAGGGTTTAGGGTTTAGAGTTTAGGGTTTAGGGTTTAGGGTTTAGGGTTCGCATCTATGATAACCTAGCCGAAACAATCCTTGTTTTAACCTAAATGGAATAGTTCAAAGATGAGAATGTAGCGTACAATATTGTATTATAACTCACTATTAACTCACGCACAGTCCCAGAACGACCCCCTCACTAGATGCGTAAAATTACCAAATTGTCCTTGGGGTTTTCGGCACCAGAAAAATCCCAAAATATCTGAAAATACTATTTTAAGTATCCTGAAGTCATTTTTGGGCTAAAAAGTATTTAAAAAAAAAATTGCCCGTAAATCTCGAACTAGTGTCCAGACTGAGCGCTAAAAGGTCAGTTTCGAAAAAACTACCTATTGGCCTCAGAATGGCACGAAATTTTAGAATATGAATCATATCAGTAAAATAAGATTTTCAGATTAAAATAACTTAGTTTACTAGGTTAAATAATTTGTTAACTTTGATTAATTGATGCCATAATTTAGCACCCCTTACGGACACCGAAAATTCTCAAAACATTCCGGAGCCTACATCTCGTAAAACTATTGGGGGTTATAGTTTTGCACTTTGTCCAATTCTGATCCTAGATATTTATAAAAAATCATTGAAAACTGCCTAATTTAATTTTAACCTTTAGTGACCATTACCTTTACTATTCAGATTAAGCACACCTAGTATTTCACCTAAATGCACACACATCTCCTTCTACCTTCAGCCGAGATGTTCATCCCACACCCACTTCACAACCACACATTACCTCACTTCCAACCCACTTTAAATCATAGAAACCTCATTACACCATTCTAACTCACTACAACATACACTTAAACACTTAATTTAACACATTTACACACCTATAATACACACACCATCAAGAACACACACACACACACACAGTCACGAACACACACTACACCTACAAAACACGCACTTAATGACAGGACACGGGAAGCAAACCAGAAGACCTTCACAGGCAGTGATGGCGGCGCGGCAGTGGTGGCGGCGCGACAGTGGTGGCAGATCGGCAGTAGTGGCGGCGCGACAGTGGTGGCAGCGCGGCAGTGGTGGCGGCGGTCCTTCGGTTTTGAAGATGGGCGGCAGTGGCGGTGGCAGGCTCTATCGCCCGTGAGAGAGAGAGGGAGAGAGAGAGAGAGAGAAAGAAAGAGAGAGAGAGAGCAACGGGAGAAAGAAAGAGAGAGAGAGAGAGCAACGGGAGAAAGAGAGAGAGAGAGAGAGAGCAACGGGAAAAAGAAAAGAAAGGGGGATCTGATATTTTTAAGTCCTTTACCGACGGAACACACCCGTCGGTTAAAGTCCGTCGGGAAAACCCTACTTTCACCGACGGGTGTTTTTACTGACGGAATTATTCCGTCGTTAAATAGTTTTACCGACGGACTTTTACCAACGGTTATTTCCGTCTCTGAAACGACTTTTAGCGACGGAATTTAGTCCGTCGCTAAAAGTCCGTCGCTAATTCCCTCTTTTCTTGTAGTGAAATTTTATTTAGTTCCAAAATATGGCTTCTGGGACGGAATTAACGACAAAAAAAATCATTTTGGCACCTAAATATGGTTTTTGTGACGGAATTAGCGACGGAATAATTCCTAAATATGTCTTTTTGGCGACGGAATTAGCAACGGAAAATTTATTTAGCTCCTAAATATGATTTTTGCGACGGAATTTTCGTCGCTAATGATAATTTTTTAAAAATGCAAAAAAATATATTTATATTTCAATTAATTATTTTTTTTAAAAGTTAATTTTGAAAATATTTTTAGCGATGAAAAATTCCGTCGCTAAAGGATTACCAATTCCGTCGCTAATGAAAAAGACTTTACTGATGGAACATTAATTCCGTCGATAAAACATTTAGCGACGAGGGTTTAGGTGACGGAATTTCCGTCGCTAAATGAATTACAGACGGAATAAGGACATTTAGCGACGGAATTTGTCTGTCACTAATTGTTATTTTTCATGGCCACCGAATTATCACCCATTTTTTTATTATGGTCACTGGACTTCAATTTGTTTCATTATGGTCACTGCACTCGCAATATTGTTCAATTAAGCTCTTCCTTTAGCCGGGGTCAAACTTTCCCCGGGGTCAAACTGGTCATGTGATGCGCACCATCAAAACAAGGGCAAAAAAGTCCACATTTTTCGCTATCTCTTTTCCAGCCTTTTTCATTTCATGATCATCACCAATCTGCCTCTCTTCCACTGTCTTCTTTTCGTTTCCCCCTTCCCCTAATTTCTCGTTGGGATTTAAACCCCATTGGTAGAAAAAAAAACCCACAACCCCCCTAAAACAGGTACAACTAGCACAGCAAGAAAACATAGAAAATATAAAAACTGCTACACACAAAAATATGGACACGAATATTGAATGTGGTATGGCCTCTTATCTATGTCCACATGAAGACAGAGAATGTTGCACTATAAAGCGGATAAGTTACGAGGGAACTTTCACTCAGTCACTTAGACCCAATTCCCGAATATATCCAAACTCACCTCAGTATTTTTCTCTCAATGAATAAAAACTCTTTGTGGTTTTCTCATTCACCAGTATTATTACAAAAGCACTTAACACTCTTACATTTGAGCTACAATCATAAGCTCAAAATGCCTAACACCCTTTATATCTCTAAGTGGCTAACTCACAACATTTAGCTCTCAATACCTAATGCTTTTCAATGGTGTTTGATGTGTTGTGTTGTATCGAGTGCTTCTGCATTCTTCTCTTTATATGGAAGAGGGGTTTATGAAAATTCTTTTGGTCAAAAGCAGCAAAAGGAGCAGTTTATAACCCGTGTTTTTCATGGATAGCCACTTTCGCAATAGTGGCAATCCCTTTAGTCAGATTGAAACACTCTATTGACAATGTTCAATACATGGCTTGATATGGAAATTGAAGTCTTCATTTACTCCAAGAAGTTATGTGCGTTCCATGTGCTTGAGACTTTTTTCACCTTTTGTCATTCACGTGTGATGGCACATGATTTCAACTCTTATGTTTTTGTCCATAATGTGAAGCCAACACCAACAATTCTCCACCTTGGCTTTAATTCTCACAAACATTCTTTAGCTGTCTTCGCCTTTGCCCCCTCGGGGCTTCTCAGCAGTACTTCATACCAACGAGCTCAGTGTAGAGCTTGAATGTTTCTCTGGGAATAACCTTCGTCATCATATCTGATGGATTCTCATCGGTGTGGATCTTCTTTAGCTTAATCATCTCACTTTTAGTGACTTCGTAGAGCCAATGACATCACACCTCAATGTGCTTCGTTTGGGAGTGGTATGTAGAATTTTTGCTCAAGTTAATAGCGCCTTGACTATCACAAAAAATTGTATACTCATCTTGTCTCAAGCCTAACTCATGCAGAAATCGCTTTATCCATAGCATTTCCTTTCCTGTTTTGGCACCTGCAATGTACTTGTTCGTTGTTGATAGGGAAACACAAATTTTGCAGTCCAGACTTCCATGATACAGCTTCACCTGCAAAAGTAAATAAAAATCCAGACGTGGATTTTCTACCATCAAGGTCACCTGCCATATCCTAGTCTGTATCGCCTAAACTTAATTTTAAGCGAGTTTCCAAAACTCAAGCATAATTTAGAAATGCCTTTCAAGTATCTGAAAATCCACTTCACTGCTTCCCAATGCTCTTTTCCTGAATTAACAAGGAACCTTCTAACCACACCAACGACATGTGAAATATCCGGTCTAGTGCAAACCATTGCATACATCAAACTCCTAACTGCTGAGGAGTATGTAGTATTTATTAAGTCTTCCTTTAAATAAGATTTCTTACTCAGTTTAAAATGATTGGCTAGAGGTGTCCTAACCGGCTTAGCATTCTTCATATTGAACCTCTCAAGTACCCTTTCAATGTATTTTTGTTGTGATAACCATAACCTCTTGGTCTTTCTGTCAAGTATAATCTGCATTCCCAAAATCTGACGTGCTTGACCCAAGTCCTTCATCTCAAAGGATTTTGATAACTCTTTCTCGAGTTCTTCAATCATTTTTCTATCTTGTCCAACAATTAACATGTCATCAACATATAATTATAAGATAACAAAGTTGCCTCAAGGCAATGTTCTAACATATACACATGGATCGACAATGGTCCTCTTATAGCCATGACTCATCATAAAAGAGTCAAATTTCTTGTACCACTGTCTTGGAGCCTGTTTCAACCCGTTTACCTTTCTTTAACTTACAAACCATTTGTTTCTTCCCTTTGACTTCAAACCCTTCATGTTGTTCCATGTAAAGTTATTCTTCCAAATCACCATGGAGAAATACAGTCTTCACATCTAACTGCTCGAGCTCAAGGTCTAAGCTAGTAGCTAGACCTAAAACAACATGAATAAAGCTCATCTTCACAACAAGAGAGAAAATCTCATCAAAGTCAATACCTTTCTTCTGGCCAAAACCTTTGGCCGCCAATCTGACTTTGCACTTCAGTACTAGCTTGTCACCATCTTTCTTTAACTTGAATGCTCATTTGTTCTTTAAGGCTTTTCTACCTTTTGGAAGCTCTACCAACTCATAAGTACTATTCTTCTGCAAGGAACTCATATCTTCTTGCATGACCTTCAACCATCTGTCTTTGTCTTTATGAGATTGTGCTTCATAAAAAGTTTTTGGTTCACCGTCTACTGTAACCAAAACATACTCTGAACTTGGGTACCTTGTGGATGGTCTATGCTCCCTTGTGGACCTCTTGACTTGAGGTTCTACAACCATTGGTGGAGGGTTTTGCTCACCCTGCTCGACACCATCATTATCGGGCATATCACCATCATCAGCTAATGTTTGCTCACTTTCTACATCAGCTTTTTCTTCTGGAATACCTCCACCATCTATGAAAATATCTGATTGAGAATAGATTGGTGTAAACCTAGTAGCACATCTGCTACAACTTCTGGATTGACAGATCTTGAGTCTGTCACAATCTCGTGCTCATTGAACACCACATCCATGCTTCTGATGATATTCTTTTTCTCAGGATCCCATAGCTTGTATCTAAACTCATCATCACCATAGCCAATAAATATGCAGGGAATAGCCTTATCATCCAGCTTCAATCTTTGCTCCTCAGGCACGTGAGCAAATCCTTTGCAACCAAATACCTTTAAATAAGAGTAGGACACATTGTGCCTGGTCCACACTCTCTCAAGAATGTCAAAGTCAAGGGGAGCTAATGAAGATCTGTTGATAAGGTAGCATGCCATCCGAACAGATTCACCATAGAATGATTTAGGAAAATTAGCCATCTTTAGCATGCATCTTACTTTCTCAACAATTGTGCAGTTCATTTTTTCCGCTATATCATTTTGTTGAGGGGTGCTAGGTATCGTCTTTTCATGCCAAATGCCATACTTCAAAGGTACTTTTTGAACTCGATCGAAGTGTACTCAGCTTCATTATCAGTAGAAGGCACTTTAGGAACTTCCATGTTTCCCTTTCCACCATAGCATGAAAATTCTGAAAAATCTAAAACACATGGCTTTTCGTCTTCAAGAAATGCACCCACAGCTTTCTTGAAGCATAATCAATAAAGGTGACAAAGTATTTGTTACCACCTATGGACTCTACCACAGTAGGACCACATACATTAGAATAAACCATCTCGAGCAAATTTTTCTTTCTTTGTAAGGACTTCTGAAAAGAGACTCTGTGTTGTTTGCCATATAAGCAATAATCGCAAGGGTTTAGTTGTGTACCTTTGACAAAAGGAATAAGTGATTTCTTTGCCAAAATCTGCAATCCCTTTTCGCTCATGTGGGCCATTCGTCTGTGCAATAAATTTGGCAAAGAGTCATCTTCCTCTGTAAGTCAACTATTGTTACACACCTTTGTATCAGTCTTGTACAAAGTGCAACAAGCATTCCCTCTTGCAAACACCAAAGACCCTTTGGTGAGTTTCCACTTAACACTACCAAAATAACTGTGGTAGTCTGCGAGGTCCACAGCGTGAGTCGAGATCAGATTAAGGCACAAATCAGGAATATGTCGAACATCCTTTAGTGTAAGCGTGCATCTCACGTTGGTTTTTAAGTACACGTCACCGATTCCAACGATAGTTGAATGACTGTTGTTTCCCATCTTCACGTAACGAAAGTCTCCTACTTTATATGACATGAAATATTCCTTTGCAGGAGTAGCGTGGTAAGATGCTGCAGAGTCTATCACCCACTCGATTTCGTGACTTGCAACATGATTGCACTCTCCTTCTTGGAAAGTAAAAGTTACAAGGTCTCCTTTAGAAACATTGGTTGTATCGCCGTTATCAACGGCCTTCATCTAATTCTGATCTCCTTTTGTTTCACGCATCCACACATAACAATTTCTTTTTATGTGTCCTTCTTTGCCATAATGGTGGCACTTCCGTATTTTTATAAATTGAGACTTGCCTCTGGATCTACTTTCAAACCTGCCACTGAATTGCCATCGTTTCGATTGTCGATCCTCCCTCTGTTTTCATTAACAAGTGCCTACGACTTCATCTTCTTCATTTTCTCTTGAAGTAAGAGAAATGAAGTAACATCACGTAAAAAGAGAGTATCCTTCCCATGTAATAAGGTAGTAACTAAATTATCATAGGATGTGGGTAACGACGCTAAGAGAGCCAATGCTTTATCCTCCTCTTCACTCTTCACCTCAATATTCCCCAATTGAGTGATTATACCATTGAAGATATTTAAATGCGTCATAAAATTCATACTTTCCTCTATTTGCAATGCGTACAACTTTCTTTTCAAATAAAGCTTATTTGTCATGTTTTTCGGCATATACAAGCTTTTTAGCTTCCTCTAAATTTCTAGGGCCTTGTGAACATCGTTTACATTATTCAAAACTTCATCTGACAAATTAATTCAGATCGAACTACCCGCCTTCTTGTCCATGTCTTCACAATCTTCACTTTTGGTATTTTTAGGCTTCTTTTCTTGTAGTACCCTGTGTACACCTTCTCGAATAAGAAGATCTTTCATTCTCCTTGACTGTTGAATTTCTGAACCCCGTATTTTGGACCGGTCATCTTTATCAATATTTTCAAAAATGATAAAGTTGACACACCAAAGCTCTTGGTACCAGTTGTCGGGATTTAAACTCCTAAAACAGATACAACTAGCACATCAAGAAAACAGAGAAAATATAAAAACTTTTGCATACAAAAATATAGACACAAATATTTAACGTGGTTAGGCCTCTTGCTTACGTTCACAAGAAGACAACCAGAATGTTGCATTATAAAGCGGAGAAGTTACAAGGGAACTTTCATTCAGTCATCAGACCAATTCCCGAATATACCCAAACTCACCTCACTATTTTTCTCTCAGTGAATAAAAACTCTCTGTGGATTTTCTCACTCACTAGTGTTATTACCAAAGTATTTAACACTCTTGCATTTGAGCTACAATCATAAGTTCGAAATGCCTAGCACCCTTTTTAGCTCTCAGTGGCTAACTCACGTCATTTAGCCCTCAATGGACAATGCTTCTCAATGGTGTTTCATGTGTTGTGTTTTATCGAATGCTTCTGCATTCTTCTCTTTATATGGAAGAGGGGTAGGTGAGAATTCTTTTGGTCAAAAGCAGCAAAAGGAGCAATTCATAACCCGTGTTGTTCATGGATAGCCACTTTTGCAATAGTGGTAATCTCTTTAGTCAGACTGAAACACTGTATTGACAATGTTCAATGCTTGGCTTGATGTGGAAATGGAAGTCTTCATTTACTCCAAGAAGTTATGTGGGTTCCATGTGCTTGAGACTGTCTTCTCCTTTTGTCATTTATGTGTGATGGCATATGATTTCAACTCTTATGTTTTTGTCCATAATGTAAAGCCAACACCAACATCTCTCTCACACAGATCTACCACCATCAATTGAAGAATGGAAGAGGAGGTTGGTGGTGGTAATTGAATGGCTGGTGGTAATGGGGTTTGCGTGGCAGAGGCAGCGAGCAAGAGGAGGTTGGTGGGGATGTGGCGAATGAATGCGTGTTGTTCGTCGGTGATGTTGCGGTGGCTGCTGTCGTAGAAGGATTCAACAACACCGGCATTCGGGTGATGGTGAATGAATGCCAAGTGGTGATGGGGTTTGTATGGTAGCGGCTGCGAGGAGGATGAGATTGGCCAATAGGTGGCGAATGAAAGCGTGTTTTTCGTTGGTGATGTTGCAGTGGCTGCTATTGTCGGAGCAGTGGACACCGATGTCATTTGGGTGGTGGTGATTGAATGGCAAGTGGTGATGGGATTTGGGTGACAACGGCGGCAATAGGAGGAGACAGGCAGCGACGTGGCGAATGAAGTGTGTTATTCGAAGGCAGTGGCGGAGCCAGAAACTAGGTACGGGGTGGGCACCTAATTGACATAGGAAAAAAAATTAAGTCTAACTGTTGTGATAATGTATTAAACCCAACAAACAAACAATTCAAACGAGTATAGGTACAATGGAGATGAGTGAGTCACCCACAATTTTATAAGTAGCCAATTCATATACTCACTTCCTACATTTACTAAATTCAAGGGTAACCCAAAAATTTGTGTGCCAATCTAATTCCAGAATACACATAACTGCATTTTAGTGATCAAAATAGATTTTTTAATTTTTGTGTCCCCCTTTTGTCAAACACATGATCCGTTTGCAAGTATAAAAGCACAAAGAGATTAAGGAACAATCTTATACTCTGTAATAAGTTATTCAAATTTACTATACACAAGAGTCAACACCTAATAAGACAATTATATTTAGAGAATAAAGATTGAGATTACTAAAAAGACAAAGATTGGAGTTGTCTCAGCAAAATATAGTATAAAAGCCGTTTATTTAGGACATTTATTTGAGTGTCGTTCGTTTAATGCATATTTTACTGTGATACCCTAATTAAGTTTAATTTGTTAAAGTGTCGTATTTTTTAGGCGTTTTAGCAAACGTTACATTTTAGGAGCACTTTTTCCAATAAAATATCCATCTTTTGTGTTTCGCATCATATAAAGTGCCATTATTAAAACACATGGAACTCTTTTTAAAAATTATGAATGTTAATTTAATCAATGAAATTTATTTCCAAAAGGCTAAAACCCACCTTCTAACCCTAAACTACAACCTTAAAAACCATCGGCCGCAAAAGTTTCTCTCTCTCTCTTTCTCCCCGCCCCTCATCTGGACATCACCATCTACAACCAGCCCCTTCATCTGGACAGATCACCATCTACAACCAGCCCCTTCATCTTCTAGACACATCACCATCTACAACCATTTGTGAAGCCGTGAAGGGATGGTGCCCCTCATTCTCTAAGAGAGATAGAAGGAGGCAGCAGGTGGGCACGTGCCCCCCGCTGCCTCCGCTACTGTTCGAAGGTGATGTTGCAGTGGCCATTGGCCGTTTTCTAATCAGTGGCCAAACATTTGAAATTACAAACGTGGAACTTGTGAAGCTTCTGAAGAACATTTAATAGTGGAAGCCATGAAAGTGTTTAAATCGGAAGCGGCCTATAGTGATCAAGCTACTATAAACTCACAAGGGACGAATTATCAGCTTATACGCATGCCACTTGACTAATTAAATGTTTGGAAAAGGTGTAATGGGGTTTGGGATGGGTTCAAATGGCAAGTGGTGAAGGTTTGGATGGTGGTTGGTGATGGTGTGGATGGTGGTGACTGGGTGGTGAAGGTTTGGGTTGGCAGGTGGTGGTAGAGAGAAAAAAATAGGTTAAAAAAAAAAGAAAGAAAGGCCATATGAGTAGAATCAAAAATATTTAATAGAGAGACGAATTTGCCCCTGTTTTAAGGCTCAAAGTGCTGGTCATGTGCTCACTTAACAGGAAAAAATTAACACAAGCTAACAGAATTGTCAAAATGGACAAAACAATTGAGTATAGTGACCAAAATGAACAAATTGAAGTTCAATTATCATAATGAAAAATGGGTTACAGTTCTATGGTGATCGGTGCATTTTACTCCAAAATCAATTGTAACAAAAGATTACAGTAAATTAGTCCATATCACAGAGCTACCACTAGATTAATTCGTTATTAGTTGCACTTTAAAATTCTTTTGGTTGTCTAGAGGAATTCAGAAAGAAAAATTGAAATACAAGAGAAAACAAACAAACAAACTTAAAGAAGTTCATCCCTTGTCCTGCGCTTCCATGTCTGCATAAGAAGTTTGACCTTACGCCTTTACAATAAGGTCGAGAGTCATGAGGTTTCACTCATTCGTTGCAAAGGTTGCAAGAAAAAAAAAGGTGATATTGGTGTCATTTCAAAAGTTCATCTAAAGAACTTATTTTTCTTTCATCCCACATTGCTTAGAGAATCATTACCAAATAGATATAATACATGGATTTAAAGTGAGCTTTTGCGAGCTCAGCAACAGTGGTCCCGTGCGTGGGCTGAGGCCATTTTACCAAAACAGACATGTGCGCGGCCGGGCAGGCATTGGTGCAGTGTGGTCTAAATTTTTTATTTTGGACTGAAGTTTTTCATTAAAAACGTCATTTTCACATGTTTTATTTTAATTGAACTTTCCATTCTTTGTTTGCCTCTGATTGAGATTTTCAGTCAGCTATAAATACCAATCACATTATTCTTGTCGTAGTGACATCCTTAATTGTGATCTTAGAATTGACCTTCTAGTTTTAGTCATCCAGCATTAAATTTTTACATACACAAGTCTTATCTTCTTTCGCTCAATCTTTCAGTCTATATACTTCTGGCTCGGATTGCCATGTTAACAAGTCCACGGCTCTTCTAAGATGCATTCATTCAGCTTAGCCATTGAATTCTGGGAGGCATTTCCGTGTAGCCCATCTGCATCGAAGGACCTAGTTGGGCGAAAGCACCTTTTGGGACAGTATCACTGTTAAACCATGGCTCTTCTAAATCAATAAGTCCTTGTTGGTCAGAGGACTTATTGTTTTATGTTAATCAGTTGATTTATAATATGGGCTTTATTTTGCTGAAGTTCCCATACATGAAAAATCTGTTACTTCTGAAAAATCTGGTTCATCTTCACATTTTTCTGCACCAAAAGTTTTTGAAAATGATATCATCTATCTCGTCGTTACATTCGGCGTTATCTGTCCAATGATCTATTTGAAATTTATCAGTATTACAAAAGTGCTTAGGAAATCTAAAAACCGAACATGATATCATTTATTATCATCGTTATGGAAGTCAACTTAGTTAACAATAAGTTCGAAAGAGTGGTGGTGGACACTGGACCATTAGGCATATTTTCTCAAAAAGGAAGTTTTTCCTCAACTATGAGAAAGTGGTGTTGGAATTGGGTTTTAAACCTATTGTGAGAAGCAACTTTGACTCAATTCTTTAATAGGGTTCCAAACCAAGTTTTGGTTAGGAACATATTAATTCATGTTCGTCTATTGGAATAGGTGATCATGGAATATTCACTTGTTTAAAACAAATGGAAGGTGAATGAGATAATTGACGTTAAAGTTAGTGGTTCAACTTGAAGGGAAAAGAGTATCCCACATTGAAGAGATAAAGCCAAATTGTCTCCTTATAAGGCTTAGCCTTGAGCTAAGGGTTGGGCCCCTTGAGGGAACCCATGTTTTGTAAGGAGGGAGGACCTAGGTTGACCCAAGGTCCACCACACGCGCGCACCGCCCGCCCCGGTCCGTGGCTTGGGCTTGGGCCCATCAGGCTTTATTCTTTGGGGACAAATATATTATTTATTTATTTTCTTTTCTGAAACGTTGTAACCTTTCTTTTCCAACCAACCAGCTGTGAAGAGTTGCACCCCCCAATGAATACTCTGTGTATATGTATAAAAACGAGTCAGTTTACAGAAGTTATAAGTAGAATCAATCCCGATATTATATTTTCTTCTGTCCGCGTCTGTTTTTGCTTGTCTAAGAGAGAAAGAGTTCTGCTAATTGTTTTGGTTCGCCGGGTCTGCAATTTGGAGTGCTCCTATTTCAGACGTATTGCCGTTGTATCCTGGGAGACTGTCGTCAAGAACCGTCAGCACCGTTGCGGGACGAATAAAGTCTTAAGGACAGTGAATCAAATTCACGCCTCGGTTCTCCATTGTTGTTTGTCTGATTTTGCTGTGAGTTCATTTTAATTGTTCTTGCAAATACTATTTGTTCTGTTTAGTAAACTATTTTTCAGTATTTTCGTTCTTAGTGATTTTCTGCACAAGTACACACAAAGTTTATATTTCGATCAACAATCTTAAGACTTTATTACGCACTTTGTGTTGCATGTGTACAATCATTGTTTTCGATTTTCGGAATAGTGTTTTCAAAACAGTGTTCTCAAAACAGTGGTTTCAAAACAGCGTTTTCAAAATTTCGTTTCATATTTTGATTCTGCAGTACTTTATACTAAAATTATTTTCAGTTTATGAATTTAATTTTAGTGTATACTAGACTCTGTTTTATACTATTGTGATAGACTGGACTATTTTTAATTGTTGTTATATTCTGTTCATAGATATAACAATGGCTACTAGTGAAACCAATTCGGAAAGTGAACGGGTTAATCCCAACGTGCAACACAGTGGTGGGACTGTGTATGCGACGCCTTATGTGGCACCTACTCATGGTTCTGTTGGACATGGTGAAAGACCGGAAAAGTTCAACGGAAAAGATTTTAAGAGATGGCAACAGAAAATGTTGTTCTATCTTACCACCTTGAATTTGGCAAGGTTCTTGCAAGAGGATGCACCAGATCTTGGTGAAAATCCTGACCGGCAAACTGTGGCTGCCGTGGATGCGTGAAAGCATTCAGATTTCTTATGCAAGAACTACATCCTCAATGGATTGGATAATGCGTTGTATAACGTATACAGTCCAATGGTCAATGCGAAATCATTGTGGGAATCCTTGGAAAGGAAATACAAAACGGAAGATACCGGCTCAAAGAAATTTGTAGTCGGCAAATTCCTTGATTTCAAGATGATGGATTCTAAGACAGTGATTAGTCAAGTCCAAGAGTTTCAGCTTATTCTACATTATATTCATGCGGAAGGGATGGTACTTGGAGAGTCTTTTCAAGTGGCTGCTTTGATTGAAAAATTGCCACCTACTTGGAAAGATTTCAAGAACTATTTGAAGCATAAACGCAAGGAGATGAAGCTCGAGGATTTGATCGTCAGATTGAGGATTGAGGAGGATAATCGCCAGTCCGAGAAGAAGGCCGGTAATTATCATCATGAGGCCAAGGCAAATGTGGTCGAGCAAGGTCCATCAAAGAGGAGGAAATTTTCCGATTCCGATGGTCCAAGCGGAGCAAGCGGCTCAAATTTCAAAGGCGGTGAGAAGAAGAAGTTCAAAGGGAATTGCTTTGGGTGCGGCAGAGCTGGCCATCGTGCTAAGGATTGTCGCAAAAACAAAGGAAACTTTAAAGGAAAGAATTCTCAAGCCAATGTGACCGAAGTTACCAAAATCACCGAGGACGTGACAAATTTGAATTTATCTGCGATGGTATCCGAAGTCAACTTGGTTGGAAATCCCAAACAGTGGTGGGTAGACACAGGCGCTACACGACATGTGTGCTCCGAGCGAAGTATGTTTGCTACATATGAGAGCGCCAACAACGAGAATCTGTTCATGGGAAACTCTTCTTCTTCAAAGGTGCTAGGAATGGGCAAGGTGGTCTTAAAGATGACATCCGGAAAGGAATTGAGTCTCAACAATGTGCTTCATGTGCCAGACATTCGGAAGAATCTAGTGTCAGGCTCATTGTTGAGTAAGAATGGTTTCAAGCTAGTGTTTGAGAGCGATAAGTTTGTACTCACTAAAAGTGGGATGTTTGTAGGAAAAGGGTACTTATGTGATGGTCTGTTTAAGTTAAATGTAATGACCATCGTGCCTAAAGTTGTACCAAATTCCGATATTAATAAAATTATTTCTTCTGCTTACTTGTTGGAATCTCCTAATTTATGGCATCGTAGATTAGGTCATGTAAATTATGGTTCCATACAAAAGCTAGTGAAAAATGGTTTTTTGCCTAAAATGGATTTTGACTCACATAAAGCATGTGAAATTTGTGTTGAAGCTAAAATGGCAAAAACGTCTTTCAAGTCAATTGAAAGAAGTACGGAACCTTTAAGTCTAATTCATAGTGACATATGTGACTTAAAGGTGGTACAATCTAGAGGAGGAAAAAAGTATTTTATTACTTTTATTGATGATTGTACGAGATTTTGTTATGTATATTTGCTTAGAAGCAAGGATGAAGCCTTGGAAGCATTTATGCAATACAAAATTGAGGTTGAAAATCAACTTAGCAAGAAAATCAAAGTACTAAGAAGTGATAGAGGCGGAGAATATGTTTTCCCTTTTGAAAAATTTTGTGCCGATCATGGAATCATTCATGAGACCATGGCACCGTATGCGCCTCAGTCAAATGGAATTGCTGAGCGGAAAAATCGTACTTTAAAGGAAATGATGAATGCTTTGTTGATAAATTCTGGACTACCAGATAACTTGTGGGGGGAAGCGGTCTTAACCGCAAATCATATACTTAATAAAGTACCTCACAAGAAGTTGCAAAAGACACATTATGAGCTATGGAAAGGTCGTCCTCCTTCCTTCAAATATCTTAAAGTGTGGGGGTGTCTAGCAAAGGTAGCTATCCCACCGCCTAAAATGGTCAAAATAGGACCTAAAACGGTCGATGGGATTTTTATTGGATATGCAAGCCATAGCTCGGCATATCGGTTCTTAGTGCATAAATCTGAAGTTGACGATATACACGTCAACACCATTATGGAGACAAGGAATGCACATTTCTTCGAGGATGTATTTCCTTGTCGAGTGGCACAAGAACGAAGTTCTTTAAAAAGAACTAGTATGAACCAAGAACCCTCACAAGAGGAAGATGAGCCAAGACGTTGCAAGAGAGCTAGAACGTCTACATATTTTGGTCCTGATTTTCTAACATATTTGTTAGAAAATGAGCCTCGTACTTACAGCGAAGCAATGTCGAGTCCCGAAGCTCCTCATTGGAAAGAGGCTATTAATAGTGAAATAGAATCCATCATGCAAAATCATACATGGGAACTGGTGGATCTTCCTCCTGGAAATAAACCATTAGGGTGTAAATGGCTTTTCAAGAGAAAGATGAAAGCTGATGGAACGATCGAGAAATATAAGGCCCGACTAGTTGTCAAGGGATATAGACAAAAGGAAAGCCTTGATTATTTCGATACATATTCACCAGTTACAAGAATAACATCCATTCGAATATTGATAGCTATTGCAGCTATTAATAATCTTGAGATACACCAAATGGATGTGAAAACAGCTTTCCTAAATGGAGATCTTAATGAAGAGATCTATATAGAGCAACCCGAGGGGTTTGTAGCTCCTGATCATAAGAGGAAGGTGTGCAAGCTTGTTAAGTCACTTTATGGACTAAAACAGGCTCCGAAACAATGGCATGAAAAGTTTGATAAAGTCATGATCGAAAATGGTTTTAGAATCAACGAATGTGATAAATGTGTCTATGTTAAAGGCACGAAAAAAGGATATGTCATTGTTTGCCTTTATGTGGATGATATGCTCATTATCGGGAGCAATGATGAATTCATTAAGGCTACAAAGAAAATGTTGGCCAGTAAATTTGATATGAAAGATATGGGTGTGGCTGATGTTATACTTGGTATGAAAATTACCAAAACATCAAATGGACTAGTCTTGTCACAATCTCATTATATTGAGAAAGTGCTAGACAAATTTAAAAGTTATGATAATAGTCCGGTTAAGACACCGCTAGATGTAAATTTACATCTAACAAAAAATACTGGGAAATGAATATCTCAATTAGAGTATTCACGCATAATTGGTAGCCTAATGTATATCATGAATTGCACGAGACCCGATATAGCATATGCTGTTAGTAAACTGAGCAGATATACTAGCAATCCGGGGAAGAATCACTGGCTAGCTATTGTAAGAGTTTTAAGGTACTTAAAATATACCTTAAACTTTGGTCTGCATTATACAAGATATCCAGTTGTATTAGAAGGATACAGTGATGCCAACTGGATATCAGATTCTAATGAAACAAAATCCACAAGTGGATATGTGTTTACATTAGGAGGAGCAACTATTTCTTGGAAATCCTCTAAACAGACATGTATTGCCAGATCCACTATGAAATCTGAATTCATTGTTTTAGATAAAGCCGGAGAAGAAGCAGAGTGGCTTCGTAATTTCTTAGAGGAAATTGGCCTAAGCCTGTGCCACCAATTTGCATACATTGTGATAGTCAATCTGCAATTGGAAGAGCACAAAGCAGTATGTATAACGGCAAGTCTAGACACATACGTCGCAGACACAATACCGTTAGACAATTACTTTCTACTGGAATTATCTCTATTGACTATGTGAAGTCAAAGGATAATATTTCAGATCCGTTAACGAAAGCTTTGACTAGAGAGAAAGTAAATGTGTCATCAAGGGGAATGGGTCTTAAGCCTATGAACTAAAGAGTTGCCATAATGGAAACCCTACCTAGCTGACTGGAGATCCCAAGATCTAGGTTCAAAGGGAAAACCGAATTATGTAAATGCGACTCAGACAGAGCACCGTGGGGGGTTAAAACCCTCATATTCATTCCTATGATGAGAAGACAGTGGCACCTACAAAAGGTTAGGTTAAGCTATGCTTTTAATGACTCTTATATCTTCGAAATCTAAGTGGGGGTGCGGTAGGAACCTCTTAATAAGAAGTCACCTATGTGAGTAAGAAGTGGGGCCGCTTCTATGAGAATTGTAAGGCTGAATTCTCAGAGGGTACTCATGAAAACCAGGAGTTGTTCAGGGCCAAAATGAACACAACAATGAGAACCTCAAAACAATGTTTGAGCGATACTGTGTGAAGTTCTATTGTCTCGGTTTACACTAAGGGTTGAACAGTTCAAGACATCATGTTCACTGGTTAACCAGTAAATCCGATAGTTCTCACTAGGGAAGGTTCAAGGCCATCGGCTACCTATCCCGATGCAGTGTCGTTCTAAAGAACTCTTTCTTATGTCAGTGTTTCTTTGCGTATAGAGTCCAGTCAATTTTCTATTCATGTGGGGGATTGTTGGAATTGGGTTTTAAACCTATTGTGAGAAGCAACTTTGACTCAATTCTTTAATAGGGTTCCAAACCAAGTTTTGGTTAGGAACATATTAATTCATGTTCGTCTATTGGAATAGGTGATCATGGAATATTCACTTGTTTAAAACAAATGGAAGGTGAATGAGATAATTGACGTTAAAGTTGGTGGTTCAACTTGAAGGGAAAAGAGTATCCCACATTGAAGAGATAAAGCCAAATTGTCTCCTTATAAGGCTTAGCCTTGAGCTAAGGGTTGGGCCCCTTGGGGGAACCCATGTTTTGTAAGGAGGGAGGACCTAGGTTGACCCAAGGTCCACCACACGCGCGCGCCGCCCGCCCCGCCCCGGTCCGTGGCTTGGGCTTGGGCCCATCAGGCTTTATTCTTTGGGGACAAATATATTATTTATTTATTTTCTTTTCTGAAACGTTGTAACCTTTCTTTTCCAACCAACCAGCTGTGAAGAGTTGCACCCCCCAATGAATACTCTGTGTATATGTATAAAAACGAGTCAGTTTACAGAAGTTATAAGTAGAATCAATCCCGATATTATATTTTCTTCTGTCCGCGTCTGTTTTTGCTTGTCTAAGAGAGAAAGAGTTCTGCTAATTGTTTTGGTTCGCCGGGTCTGCAATTTGGAGTGCTCCTATTTCAGAGGTATTGCCGTTGTATCCTGGGAGACTGTCGTCAAGAACCGTCAGCACCGTTGCGGGACGAATAAAGTCTTAAGGACAGTGAATCAAATTCATGTCTCGGTTCTCCATTGCTGTTTGTCTGATTTTGCTGTGAGTTCATTTTAATTGTTCTTGCAAATACTATTTGTTCTGTTTAGTAAACTACTTTTCAGTATTTTTGTTCTTAGTGATTTTCTGCACAAGTATACACAAAGTTTATATTTCGATCAACAAGTGGTGATGGAGAGACCGTCTTCAAGTGAAACTCTTGTGCTGCCGGGTTGTGGGGAACGAAATTGCTAAAACTTACCTCTGGAATCTGTCGCCCTCGAATCGTTCTTCCAGACAAAAAAAAGATGAAGCTGAGGATATATGTTTCTAAAATACAAGGCAAAAGTGAAAATCCAACTTCATAGATAAATCAAGTGACTTAGAAGTGACAAGAGTGGAGAATATCTTTTAGGTCCCCTTAAATGTTTTTGTGTGAAAAATGGATAATTTATAAAACAACTCCTCCAAATGGACCTCAATCTAATGGATTAGCTTTTAAAGATGTGATGAATGGATGATCATTAGCTCTGGCCTGCCCACGAACGGGTTGGGGGAGGCCTACTCTCCGCCTATCACATACTGAATAGGGTACTTAATAGAAGGCTCGATAAAAACCTTACACGATATGGAAGGAACTAGCACCAAACCTAGGATACCTAAAATTATGGGGGTGTCTAGCCAAAGTGGACATCTCCAAGTTCAGAAGGAATACGATTGGAGCTAAAGCTATGGATTGTATGTTTATAGGATATGCCTGTAACATCACTACCTACCAGAACCTAATGTTGAAGGATGAGACCAATAACTATTAGGCAAACACCATCAAGGAAACCAAAGATGTAAGTCCTTTGAAAACGTATGTCCACCAAAAAGAATAAAGAAGTATGTAGTTCTGTTCTATTCTATCCACTCGTCTAGCACTTAGTGAAGTTGAACAAAAACCAAGATAAAACAGGGGAGCAAGGGCAGAAACTACGCTTGGTCTTGATTTTGTCACTGCGTTCATACAAAGGATGATCCTAAAACCTCTCGTAAGGCCATAAAATCGATAGATGCTACCTTTTGGAAAGATGCTATTAATAGTGAGTTAGAGTCCATACTTTCTAACCATATGGAAGTTGGTAAATCTTCCTAGAAGCTGCAAACCCATAGGTTGCAAATTGGATTTTTAAGAAGAAACTTGAGCTGATGACTCAATAGATAAGTTAAAGGCTGGACTGGAAATAGGGTTAATTTTACGCTACACCCCGTACTTAGGGGTCAGTTGCACCCAGCACCTTATGGTTCTAATTTTGGCACCCCGCACCAAAATTTTGAAAAATCTTGGCACCCAGCACCAGATGACGGTCAAGAGGCACTTTGACCACACGTCTGTTAGTTTTTCAGGGGCAAAATAGTCTTATTGCCCCTTAAAGCATACATGTCATGCAGCTTCTACACCTCCGCTGAGCTCCCTTCTCAAGCCAACACGCATCCCGACGTGCTCAAATCAACGATCGGCGCCGTCCCCCGTGTCTCGCTCTCCTCTTCCTCGTCCTCACACAGCACAAATCTTCTTCAGCTCCGGCAGACGCAGGTAGTGCTCGTAGGCCGAGCAAGCCGAATCAGACACCGGCGCTAGATCCGCGACGTCAACCGGCGGCAACACCGGTATGCTCAGCTTGTTCGACGGCCTCGGCGTCCCAGATCTTCTTCAGCTCCGGCAGACGCAGGTAGTGCTCGTAGGCCGAGCAAGCCGAATCAGACGCCGGCGCCAGATCCGCGACGCGAACCGGCGGCAGCACCAGTATGCTCAGCTTGTTCGACGGCCTCGGCGTCCTAGATCTTCTTCAGCTCCAGCAGACGCAGGTAGTGCTCGTAGGCCGAGCAAGTCGAATCAGACGCCGGCGCTAGATTCGCGACGTCAACCGGCGGCAGCACCGGTATGCTCAGCTTGTTCGACGGCCTCGGCGATTTGGTTCGTATATCGGGAGACACCATGTTTGCTTTGCAGTTGAGCCCAAAGGGTCCGTAAGTCTCCCGCGAAGATCCCGAGAAAACGACAGTACTCCGGCGAACTCCCCAGAACGACAGAGAGGGGCTGTTGGAAGGAAATGTGGAAGGAGAGAGAGAATAAGGGCTGTTGGAGGGAAATGACGTGGACATCCAATTGGCCATGTGTCACTACCTGGGATGACATGTAAGCTTTAGGGGCAATAATCCCATTTTGCCCCTGAAAAACTAACAGCCGTCTAGTCAACAAGCAGTTTGACCGTCATTTGGTGTTGGGTGCCAATTTTAAAATCCTAGGGTGCTGGGTGCAACTGACCCCTAAGTACAGGGTGCTGGGTGAAATTAAGCCTAATATCCTTCTAGACAACAGGGCTTCCAAAACAGGTGTAGCCCTGGATACATAGTATTCTCAAATACCCCATCAAGCGAGAAAGATCATGTCAGTGATCTCGAGAAGGATTGGTGTATCTGCTAAGTTTACTAACAGCTTAAGCAATATACAAACCGGTATAGTTCATTATAACATTACGCTACTAAAGATATTGGAATACTCGGTTTGAGCCACATTAGAGACTCTATATTTCTTCAAATGCACACTAGAACCATTTGGTGTTCCCAAAAGGTTCCACGTCAAAATCATTAATTTTTTCAATATTTTTCTTTTTTTGCATAATGCGACTTAGAAAGAATTAAACCATTAGAGCCACAAGTAATTTTTAGGGGTGCAACTTAGGCGGGTTGGACAGGCCCGAGGATTAGACCATGACCAACCCGTTCTTCAAAGGTCGTGCTCATGTCCAGCCCAGCCAATCTACGGGCCGAATAATATGTGTATGCGCCAAGCCCATCAAATTTTTGGTGGACACGAGTTGTCCACGGTTATGAATTATTATTATTTAAAAAAAAGAAAAAAGATATAATTGACAATCCAACTCTATAATTTAGTGATGATAATGAAAAAAAGTACAATGAAATAAAAAATATGAACTTAAATATAAGCATAAAAATAAATATTTGGGACAAAATGAGATAGAAAAAGACAAGAGTCTCTAACCCTATGACAAGAAATAAAGTAGGAAAAGTAAAATCTTCAAAGATCTCTAAACATGAATGAAAAGTGGGAACTGTCGCTTAACGTGGTTTAGAAAATTAGGATAAGAATATGAGCAGACCTTTGACTTTAAGGCTTTGAATTTGTCAAAGTGGGGGCTCAGAGTCCAGAAAATATAAAAAATAAATAGTGTTCTATTATAGGTTAAGAGTTTGTCGATCGAGATTGCATAGACTTATATGTTTCACGGGTTTTAATGACTAAAAGAAATAAAATAAATATATTGTACCATGAATATATATATATAATATTGTAATTTATATTATAATAGTTAGACGGGTTGCACGGGCTTGCAGAAACCTTTGCCCATGTCCAGCCAATTTTTTTTACGGGCTCAAAATTTTAAGCCCGTCCACCATGGTCACTAAAAATAAATCCATGTCCATTTTTTTGTGGGTTGTCCACGGGTTGCCTGGCCCAAATTTCACCCCTAGTAATTATAATGTCAAGGATTACATCAACTTATCTGAGATCTTTCATATCAAATTTAGATGACATGAAACTTTTGGAAGTTTGAACAATTGACTCATCTGTAACAAGTATAAGCATGTCATCCACATAAAATCATATAATTACACCAGTATTACCATTGAATATGCTTTACGCACAAGTATCAGTTTCATTAAATACAAAACCATTTGAAGTTAGAGTTTTATTAAACTTCTCATGCCCCTATTTTGAAGCTTGTTTGAGGTCATACAAGAATTTCACACATTTATAAAATTTATCGTCCTCTTGTGGAGCTCTGAATCCTTCTGATTGATCTGTATCTATTTCTCATTTAATTCTCCATTTAAGAATGCATATCCATTTGATGAACATGCAAATTATGTATGGATGCAAGTGCATTAAAAACTCTATTAGTGGTAATCTTGGTCACTGGTGAGTAAGTGTCGAAACAGTCTACCCCTTATTTCCAGGGCTTAATTTCACCCAGCACCCTGTACTTAGGGGTCAGTTGCACCCAGCACCCTAGGGTTTTAAAATTGGCACCCAACACCAAATGACGGTCAAACTGCTTGTTGACTAGACGGCTGTTAGTTTTTCAGGGGCAAAATGGGATTATTGCCCCTAAAGCTTACATGTCATCCCAGGTAGTGACACATGGCCAATTGGCTGTCCACATCATTTCCCTCCAACAGCCCTTATTCTCTCTCTCCTTCCACATTTCCTTCCAACAGCCCCTTCCTGTCGTTCTGGGGAGTTCGCCGGAGTACTGTCGTTTTCTCGGGATCTTCGCGGGAGACTTACGGACCCTTTGGGCTCAACTGCAAAGCAAACATGGTGTCTCCCGATATACGAACCAAATCGCCGAGGCCGTCGAACAAGCTGAGCATACCGGTGCTGCCGCTGGTTGACGTCGCGAATCTAGCGCCGGCGTCTGATTCAACTTGCTCGGCCTACGAGCACTACCTGCGTCTGCTGGAGCTGAAGAAGATCTAGGACGCCGAGGCCGTCGAACAAGCTGAGCATACTGGTGCTGCCGCCGGTTCGCGTCGCGGATCTGGCGCCGGCGTCTGATTCGGCTTGCTCGGCCTACGAGCACTACCTGCGTCTGCCGGAGCTGAAGAAGATCTGGGACGCCGAGGCCGTCGAACAAGCTGAGCATACCGGTGTTGCCGCCGGTTGACGTCGCGGATCTAGCGCCGGTGTCTGATTCGGCTTGCTCGGCCTACGAGCACTACCTGCGTCTGCCGGAGCTAAAGAAGATTTGTGCTGTGTGAGGACGAGGAAGAGGAGAGCGAGACACGGGGGACGGCGCCGATCGTTGATTTGAGCACGTCGGGATGCGTGTTGGCTTGAGAAGGAAGCTCAGCGGAGGTGTAGAAGCTGCATGACATGTATGCTTTAAGGGGCAATAAGACTATTTTGCCCCTGAAAAACTAACAGACGTGTGGTCAAAGTGCCTCTTGACCGTCATCTGGTGCTGGGTGCCAAGATTTTTCAAAATTTTGGTGCGGGGTGCCAAAATTAGAACCATAAGGTGCTGGGTGCAACTGACCCCTAAGTACGGGGTGTAGCGTAAAATTAACCCGCTGGATGTGGATGAGATATATGAGCTTCAAGGAAACAGGCCATATTAGTTTGGGATTGCACTCGTATAGGATTAGCACTACTTCCCTTTTGTGTTTCAGTCAATTCCTCTTGTATGTTTAATGCCTCCTCATATTGCGGTGCAAGAGTAGATTTTCCCAAATTAGCTATGTTGGAATTGGGTTTTAAACCCATTACGGAGAAGCAACTTTGAGTCAATTTTGTAATAGGTTCCAAACCATATTTTGGTTAGGAACAAATTGATTCATGATCCTCTATTGGAATAGATGGTCATGGTATATTCACATGTTTAAAACAAATGAAAGGTGATTGAGAAAATTGACGTTGAAGTTGGTGGTTCAACTTGAAGGGAAAAGAGTATCCCACATTGAAGAGATAAAGCTAATGTTATCTCCTTATAAGGCTTAGTCTTGAGCTAAGGGTTGGGCCCTTTGGGGGTACCCATGTTTTGTAAGGAGGGAGGACCTAGGTTGACCCAAGGTCCACCACACGCGCGCCGCCCGCCCCGCCCCGTCCCGGTCCGGTCCATGGCTTGGGCTTGGGCCCATCAGGCTTTATTCTTTTTGGGACAAATAAATTTTATTTATTTAATTTCTTTTCCGAAAAGTTGTAACCTTTCATTTCCAACCAACCAGCTGTGAAGAGTTGCACCCCCCAGTGAATAATCTGTGTATAAAAACGAGTCAGTTTACAGAAGTTATGATGTATGAATTAATCCCGAATATTTTCTTCTGTATAAGAGAGTTTTTTAAGTGTTCGTAAAGAAGAAAGAGTTCTACCATTGTTTGGTTCGCCGGGTCTGGAAATTTGGTGTGCTACTATTTTCAGACGTAGCCGTTGTATCCTGGGAGACTATCGTCGAGAGCCGTCAGCACCGTTGCGGGACGAATAAGTCTTAAGGACAGTGAATCAAATTCACGCCTCGGCCCCTTTTTCCTTTGTTGTTCTGCAATCTTCTTGTGAGTTATAATCTATAATTTCATTCTTTGGTTACGTTACTGCTGTTTTTGAAACCTTTATATTTGCATGTCATTAAATGCTCGAAACTGATTTGAGGCACAAGTATACACAAAGTATATATTTCGAACAACATTCTTAAGACTTATTCCGCACTTTGTGTTGCATGTGTAGAATCATTGTTTTCGAATTTCGTAATAGTTTTTCAAAACAGCGTTTTCAAAATTTCGTTTCATATTTTGATTCTGCAGTACTTTATACTAAAATTATCTTCAGTTTCTGAATTTAATTTTAGTGATTACTATACTCTGTTTTCGTTATAGTTGTTTTTGTGTTAGACTGGACAATTTATTAATTGTTGTTATAATCTGTTGATAGATTTACAACAATGGCTACTAGTGAAACCAATTCGGAAAGTGGACCGGTTAATCCCAACGTGCAACATAGTGGTGGGACTGTGTATGCGACGCCTTATGTGGCACCTACTCATGGTTCTGTTGGACATGGTGAAAGACCGGAAAAGTTCAACGGAAAAGATTTTAAGAGATGGCAACAGAAAATGTTGTTCTATCTTACCACCTTGAATTTGGCAAGGTTCTTGCAAGAGGATGCACCAGATCTTGGTGAAAATCCTGACCGGCAAACTGTGGCTGCCGTGGACGCGTGGAAGCATTCAGATTTCTTGTGCAAGAACTACATCCTCAATGGATTGGATAATGTGTTGTATAACGTATACAGTCCAATGGTCAATGCGAAAGCATTGTGGGAATCCTTGGAAAGGAAATACAAAACGGAAGATGCCGGCTCAAAGAAATTTGTAGTCGGCAAATTCCTTGATTTCAAGATGATGGATTCTAAGACAGTGATTAGTCAAGTCCAAGAGTTTCAGCTTATTCTACATGATATTCATGCGGAAGGGATGGTACTTGGAGAGTCTTTTCCAGTGGCTGCTTTGATTGAAAAATTGCCACCTACTTGGAAAGATTTCAAGAACTATTTGAAGCATAAACGCAAGGAGATGAAGCTCGAGGATTTGATCGTCAGATTGAGGATTGAGGAGGATAATCGCCAGTCTGAGAAGAAGGCCGGTAATTATCATCATGAGGCCAAGGCAAATGTGGTCGAGCAAGGTCCATCAAAGAGGAGGAAAATTTTCGATTCCGATGGTCCAAGTGGAGCAAGCGGCTCAAATTTCAAAGGCGGTGAGAAGAAGAAGTTCAAAGGGAATTGCTTTGGGTGCAGCAAAGCTGGCCATCGTGCTAAGGATTGTCGCAAAAACAAAGGAAATTTTAAAGGAAAGAATTCTCAAGCCAATGTGACCGAAGTTACCAAAATCACCGAGGACGTGACATATTTGAATTTATCTGCGGTGGTATCCGAAGTCAACTTGGTTGGAAATCCCAAACAATGGTGGGTAGACACAGGCGCTACTCGACACGTGTGCTCCGAGCGAAGTATGTTTACTACATATGAGAGCGCCAACAACGAGAATCTGTTCATGGGAAACTCTTCTTCTTCAAAGGTGCTAGGAATGGGCAAGGTGGTCTTAAAGATGACATCCGGAAAGGAATTGAGTCTCAACAATGTGCTTCATGTGCCAGACATTCGGAAGAATCTAGTGTCAGGCTCATTGTTGAGTAAGAATGGTTTCAAGCTAGTGTTTGAGAGCGATAAATTTGTACTCACTAAAAGTGGGATGTTTGTAGGAAAAGGGTACTTATGTGATGGTCTGTTTAAGTTAAATGTAATGACCATCGTGCCTAAAGTTGTACCAAATTCCGATATTAATAAAATTATTTCTTCTACTTACTTGTTGGAATCTCCTAATTTATGGCATCGTAGATTAGGTCATGTAAATTATGGTTCCATACAAAAGCTAGTGAAAAATGGTTTTTTTGCCTAAAATGGATTTTGACTCACATAAAGCATGTGAAATTTGTGTTGAAGCTAAAATGGCAAAAACGTCTTTCAAGGCAATTGAAAGAAGTACGGAACCTTTAAGTCTAATTCATAGTGACATATGTGACTTAAAGGTGGTACAATCTAGAGGAGGAAAAAAGTATTTTATTACTTTTATTGATGATTGTACGAGATTTTGTTATGTATATTTGCTTAGAAGCAAGGATGAAGCCTTGGAAGCATTTATGCAATACAAAATTGAGGTTGAAAATCAACTTAGCAAGAAAATCAAAGTACTAAGAAGTGATAGAGGCGGAGAATATGTTTTCCCTTTTGAAAAATTTTGTGCCGATCACGGAATCATTCATGAGACCACGGCACCGTATGCGCTTCAGTCAAATGGAATTGCTGAGCAGAAAAATCGTACTTTAAAGGAAATGATGAATGCTTTGTTGATAAATTCTGGACTACCGGATAACTTGAGGGGGAAGCGGTCTTAACCGCAAATCAGATACTTAATAAAGTACCTCACAAGAAGTTGCAAAAGACACCTTATGAGCTATGGAAAGGTCGTCCTCCTTTCTTCAAATATCTTAAAGTGTGGGGGTGTCTAGCAAAGGTAGCTATCCCACCACCTAAAATGGTCAAAATAGGACCTAAAACGGTCGATGGGATTTTTATTGGATATGCAAGCCATAGCTCGGCATATCGGTTCTTAGTGCATAAATCTGAAGTTTACGATATACACGTCAACACCATTATGGAGACAAGGAATGCATATTTCTTCGAGGATGTATTTCTTTGTCGAGTGGCACAAGAACAAAGTTCTTTAAAAAGAACTAGTATGAACCAAGAACCCTCACAAGAGGAAGATGAGCCAAGACGTAGCAAGAGAGCTAGAACGTCTACATCTTTTGGTCCTGATTTTCTAACATATTTGTTAGAAAATGAGCCTCGTACTTACAGTGAAGCAATGTCGAGTCCCGAAGCTCCTCATTGGAAAGAGGCTATTAATAGTGAAATAGAATCCATCATGCAAAATCATACATGAGAACTGGTGGATCTTCCTCCTGGAAATAAACCATTAGGGTGTAAATGGCTTTTCAAGAGAAAGATAAAAGCTGATGGAACGATCGAGAAATATAAGGCCCGACTAGTTGTCAATGGATATAGACAAAAGGAAGGCCTTGATTATTTCGATACATATTCATTAGTTACAAGAATAACATCCATTCGAATATTGATAGCTATTGCAGCTATTAATAATCTTGAGATACACCAAATGGATGTGAAAATAGCTTTCCTAAATGAAGATCTTAATGAAGAGATCTATATAGAGCAACCCGAAGGGTTTGTAGCTCCTGATCATAAGAGGAAGGTGTGCAAGCTTGTTAAGTCACTTTATGGACTAAAACAGGCTCCGAAACAATGGCATGAAAAGTTTGATAAAGTCATGATCGAAAATGGTTTTAGAATCAACGAATGTGATAAATGTGTCTATGTTAAAGGCACGGAAAAATGATATGTCATTGTTAGCCTTTATGTGGATGATATGCTCATTATCGGGAGCAATAATGAATTCATTAAGGCTACAAAGAAAATGTTGGCCAGTAAATTTGATATGAAAGATATGGGTGTGGCTGATGTTATACTTGGTATGAAAATTACCAAAACATCAAATGGACTAGCCTTGTCACAATCTCATTATATTGAGAAAGTGCTAGAAAAATTTAAAAGCTATGATAATAGTCCGGTTAAGACACCACTAGATGTAAATTTACATCTAACAAAAAATATTGGGGAAGGAATATCTCAATTAGAGTATTCGCGCATAATTGGTAGCCTATGCTGTCAGTAAACTGAGCAGATATACTAGCAATCTGGGGAAGAATCACTGGATAGCTATTGTAAGTGTTTTAAGGTACTTAAAATATACCTTAAACTTTGGTCTGCATTATACAAGATATCCAGCTGTATTAGAAGGATACAGTGATGCCAACTGGATATCAGATTCTAATGAAACAAAATCCACAAGTGGATATGTGTTTACATTAGGAGGAGCAGCTATTTCTTGGAAATCCTCTAAACAGACATGTATTGCCAGATCCACTATGGAATCTGAATTCATTGCTTTAGATAAAGCAGGAGAAGAAGCGGAGTGGCTTCGTAATTTCTTGGAGGATATTCCAAATTGGCCTAAGCCTGTGCCACCAATTTGCATACATTGTGATAGTCAATGTGCAATTGGAAAAGCACAAAGCAGTATGTATAACGACAAGTCTAGACACATACGTCGCAGACACAATACTGTTAGACAATTACTTTCTAGTGAAATTATCTCTATTGCCTATGTGAAGTCAAAGGATAATATTGCGGATCCGTTAACGAAAGCTTTGACTAGAGAGAAAGTAAATGTGTCATCAAGGGGAATGGGTCTTAAGCCTATGAACTAAAGAGTTGCCATAATGGAAACCCTACCTAGCTGACTGGAGATCCCAAGATCTAGGTTCAAAGGGAAAACCGAATTATGTAAATGCGACTCTGACATAGCACTGTGGGGGGTTAAAACCCTCATATTCATTCATATGATGAGAAGACAGTGGCACCTACAAAATGTTAGGTTAAGCTATGCTTTTAATGACTCTTATATCTTGGAAATCTAAGTGGGGGTGCGGTAGGAACCTCTTAATAAGAAGTCACCTATGTGAGTAAGAAGTGGGGCCGCTTCTATGAGAATTGTAAGGCTGAATTCTCAGAGAGTACTCATGAAAACCAGGAGTTGTTCAGGGCCAAAATGAACACAACAATGAGAACCTCAAAACAATGTTTGAGCGATACTGTGTGACGTTCTATTGTCTCGGTTTACACTAAAGGTTGAACAGTTCAAGACATCACGTTCACTGGTTAACTAGTAAATCCGATAGTTCTCACTATGGAAGGTTCAAGGTCATCGGCTACCTATCCCGATGCAGTGTCGTTCTAAAGAACTCTTTCTTATGTCAGTGTTTCTGTGCGTATAGAGTCCAGTCAATTTTCTATTCATGTGGGGGATTGTTGGAATTGGGTTTTAAACCCATTACGAAGAAGCAACTTTGAGTCAATTTTGTAATAGGTTCCAAACCATATTTTGGTTAGGAACAAATGGATTCATGATCCTCTATTGGAATAGATGGTCATGGTATATTCACATGTTTAAAACAAATGAAAGGTGAATGAGAAAATTGACGTTGAAGTTGGTGGTTCAACTTGAAAGGAAAAGAGTATCACACGTTGAAGAGATAAAGCTAATGTTATCTCCTTATAAGGCTTAGCCTTTGAGCTAAGGGTTGGGCCCCTGGGGGTACCCATGTTTTGTAAGGAGGGAGGACCTAGGTTGACCCAAGGTCCACCACACGTGCGCCTCCCCGTCCCGTCCCGGTTCGTGGCTTGGGCTTGGGCCCATCAGGCTTTATTCTTTTTGGGACAAATAAATTTTATTTATTTAATTTCTTTCCGAAAAGTTGTAACCTTTCCTTTCCAACCAACCAGCTGTGAAGAGTTGCACCCCCCAGTGAATAATCTATGTATAAAAACGAGTCAGTTTACAGAAGTTATGATGTATGAATTAATCCCGAATATTTTCTTCTGTATAAGAGAGTTTTTTAAGTGTTCGTAAAGAAGAAAGAGTTCTACCATTGTTTGGTTCGCCGGGTCTGGAAATTTGGTGTGCTACTATTTTCAGACGTAGCCGTTGTATCCTGGGAGATTATCGTCGAGAGCCGTCAGCACCGTTGCGGGACGAATAAGTCTTAAGGACAGTGAATAAAATTCACGCCTCGGCCCCTTTTTCCTTTGCTGTTCTGCAATCTTCTTGTGAGTTATAATCTATAATTTCATT